>OZ025254.1:26946354-27015254 GCA_964019135.1 Arenicola marina | reverse complement strand
GATCCATAGAGAGAGAGAGAGTCTTGACACCGCGTTTGTCGGGCAGTACACATGGATACGTACCTTCCACCCCCACCCCACCCCACCCCACCCCACACCCACCTTCCTTCACCCCAAATAATGATTTCAGTGGAAAATCCCGGATGTGACAGATCAAACGCGAGTTTCTTCCCGCTTTTCGCCCCACCCACCAAAAAGCATGAGGTCTTGGCGCGCTGGGAGGTTGTTCGCCCACTACAGCGGTGATAATATCTCCTTAGTATGCTTGTATGTAGCCTGTATGTATATATAATATATGCATACACGTATATACACACCTGCCCTGGAGAGTTTTGCCTGTGGGTTGCCAGTCATAGCTGCGCAATTACTAAATGGGACATTACGGTATATTATATGAGTGAATTACACGTTTCTCTACGAATAAAAGATGCTTAATATTTGTAATGTGGAAATGGGTACGTATACGTATGTGTATGTTGTTGTTGGGGGGGGGGGGCGGGTAGAGGTATGGGAGGGCGGTAGGTTACGATGGGCGGTCACATCAGCAAGTCATGAAGAAAAACAGCTTCTTGTACCCAAATTGCCAGAATTAACCATATCTTCAATAAATATAATGAGATAGCAGAAGAAAGGAACGATACCTCTTCGCCGCAAGTCCTCCTAGAGGACAGAGGGAGCCTCCCCATAGCCTAGCTGGTAAGCAACCTGAGCTGCAGCTCAACAGGTAATGGGTACGCTGACCAAGGCACCTGCATCTAGGGCAAGTTTCAACCAACCTCAGTTATTTGTCCAGGGAAGGGCCTGGGCCAAATGTAGCCTTCATTTGCACAAAAGCGGCGTACAACACCAACAACTAAATGGAATGGAATGTTGGTGTTTTAGGCCACTTTTGTGCACATACAGGCTAAATTGGGCCAAGGAACCTCCCGAGACGATGAAGGATGAAGGAATGAAACATGCCCCAGATTAGGTGCCCGAGCCCGGGTTCGAACCCAGGACCTATTGATCTGCGGTCTAGTGCGCTAACCACTACACCAGGGAGGCCCCCCTCAACAACTAAATGGCGATGATAGACCAATAACCCATTCCCATGATGGTGTTGATGTACTATTTGGTTTTATTGACTGGGGAGAATCTTACGCCCGCTTGGTTGGAAGGCAACGCATATATGTTTGGCGTAATAATTAGATTGATAGTATTTTTAGTCTAACGAATTATTTTTGTCTCCAAATTTAGACGTAAAACAAAAACCAAACATATACACCTCCAGTCTCCCTTACCCCCCCCCCCCCCCCCACACACACACACACCCCGCATCTCATCTGTCTATACCCCGGTATTGATGCATCAGTTCTTCAACTTATTCATACCGCGAAATACGTGAAATACGTTTGGAATGGAAATGGTGTAATAGACCGATCCACACTCCGACACTATGTATAAGTTAATGTCCGAGGAACACGACATTGCCGGATAATAATGGAGTCCGAGGGCGAAGCCCGAGGACCCATTGTTATCCGGTAATGTCGTTTTCCGAGGTCATTAACTTATGTAAAATCCACGTCCTTATGACTCAAACACACTACATTACAGTAAAATAATGTCGTGAGAGAACAATAGAGTGACGTCACTGTGACTGTGACTGACTGTGAAATCGTCACTGTGAAATCACGTCGCGTGATTTTACGCCCCTTTCACGCTTGAGTTCTTTTCCGTTAATCTTCAGTTGGAAATTGACACTCATAGCCGATGTTAGGTACAAGTGAGAAGTACTCATCTCTGAAATTGACAACAAAGTGACCTGCTGCTTTGTTTTTTCTGACTTGTTTGTCCGACATAACGCACGTGGAAGACCTCTTTCCACCGTCACAACACATGATTGGATAAAAGCGACAGTGACGTCAGTGAAGGATTGACAGCCTGGATCGGTATATTAGCCGGGCTCTTAGCGTAAATGTACAAATATATATAATAATAATAATATATAATAATATATTATTATACGGTATGCAAAAGATAACTGGGCATGTTGTATATATGTATGACATACGTTTGGCCAAATTGATGCATCTTGTGTGGCAAAGCGTGGCTTTATTGTGTACGACGTCATCAAAAAGCGGACATCGCTGCTGTTTTTGGCCATTTAACCTATAATATCACGTCTTTATTTCGAGAAATCATTTACACAGTCAGACAATTCCGGTTCGGTTGGTCAACCCCCGGCGAAAAACCGGGTATGTTTAAAAGGGAAGCCCCCTGTTAGGCATTAGATATATTCTTTTATTTAGGATGCACGCCCAAAACTATACTACAGGCCCAGATAAAGCGTGGGAAGCACATTAAATCGGGTACCATCTCCTCGCCCCCCCATTATCACTCGACACGCCCCCCCCCCCCCCCCCCCCCACACACACACACATTTAGGGCCACCGGTGCATAAAGCTCATGTCAATCTGTGACATAATTGCGCCGCTTCCGTTGGCACGGGGACCCGCGCGCGTCCGACCGACCGACCGACCAGGAAGTTCCGTGTCCGCCATTTTGTCGCTAAGCGACATTGAATTATTACGTGAAAAACACGACACGTCAATCTAGTCTAGGGCTAGTCTGTAGTCTAGTGTCGCCCACGCTCACTCTCTGCTTTGGTCGTGTTATATCTCTGTTGTCGGCTACTTCCTCAATACATTCGCACTCTCGCTCGCCAGGGCGGCGCTGCGTAAATTGATAGGACAAATTCGCCGCGCATTTCTACCAATCAGTTCCAGCTAGGGATCCAGCCTATAGGCCTAATAGGGTCTGTAAGTGACGTCACAGACAGCGCGCGCTCACCTCTAGAAACAACCATTCTGGGTACAACGCGTCAGCGGGTCCCTATACTTTACTATGGGCCTCGAACTAACCTCACTGATCTTTGAGATTTGAATGCAATGTTAGATTTGAAAACCATATGGAATAAATTTTTGGGGGTGTACCTTCATACTCGTACTAGCTTTAAATTGCAAGACGCTGGTTTTCTGTGCGTTTCACGCCATTACAAAGAGCTCCCTATGCTTTGTATATGGGGCGGTGAAGCGTCATGTACCCAAAACCGGATTCGCTGGAGGTGAACGCGCGCTGTCTGTGATGTCACTTACAGACCCTGTAACACACGGTATCAGACAGATCAAAGGAAAGAATTCGCTCTCTGTTACCACTTGCTCAAAATGATACATCGAGTATTCTTTTGCTGTAATCAGTAGTCGAGTACGTGTTATGGAGTGTATGTGTTATTCATGAAAATTAATTATAATTCATTTGACCGTTTTTCAAGAATCTTGATATTTGCCCCCAGCCGAAAGCGTGAAGGAACGTGAGAACTACCCAGTGAATGGGAGTTTGTGTTAGTATAGGCCACGTGGCCTGGCGTACCCGGCTCAGCGCCATGCAGACTGGAATATCAGATAGCGTTCGTGTAAGAGGTTGGAGGGGGGGGGGGGGGCGGGGGTAGAATTGAAAGAGAGGGGGGTAAGGTATGCAGCTAGCCTATGCGCTAATGTACGATGATGAGATGAATTGAAATGAACTTCTGTGTAATATGATAGCCGAATTGGGTCCAAAATACAAAATGGGTTTGCATGATCAATAACAGTTTGCAGGTGCCAGCAAGGGCGCGAAATCACGACCTGGCGATCTGCAGCTCTAACCACGTGCGATGCGAAAACGTATTTATGACTTCTATGACGTCACGATCAGGTACCGATTGTCAGATCTTCGTCCATCAGCTGCACACACAGACGGATACGTTTTTTTGCCCCCCCCCCCGCCCCTCCCCAGACAAAAAACTACATTAAAACTATACCATATATGATATTTTTTGCTGAATTATGAATACCAAACAGAAACGCACGAAATCTCAGTTATCCGCATTAGGTTGACTATATCCGATCAAGCGAATGAAGCCATGATACACCAGACATCTAGACATCCAGACATCTAGACATCTAGCCTATATTCATCAAGTGAAACGGTATCAGGTCAAACCATATAAGGCTCCATGCGTGCCTTGTCAATATATGTTCAGCTTATCCTCATCTGCTGAGGGTCGTGGGTAATTAGATTTCATGGTTTGTTTGACCAGTTTGACAGGCGTTGGCGTTCGTATATAATCAAACCCGGTGCTTAAGACATATCTACTTCTGTCACATAGGAACACCACGAGTGACCACACCATCATACATGTATCAACCGATGAAGAAATGTATTACTGTTGACGGAATGGCTCGAATTTGCCGCTTAACTTGGTTAAGTTTGCCACGAGTGCGTCACAAATTTTCGCCGATTAAATTTAGGTCACTTTCACTGGATGATATCTATTACCATAGTGTTCCAGGTCAGATTATAGCCATGCACATATATATTCACTGCATACCTCCCCTGCACCATTGCGCGCATCTATCGTAAAAGTTGAATATCTAAGACTGCCTCTTGGTGTCTGTACGACAGTGCGTTAAGGCCAAAATTACTTGAGCTCATTATCGGGAGTAGGTCTTTATCTTCTTTTTTTAGAGGAGGCGGGGGGGGGGGATGTACGCATAGTTATCTCGACAAAATAAATTATAAAATTACTTCCGACCCCAACAGTACAACGTGCCCCGATCCGGATAAGCAAAGATATTCTTCCTGGTCAATAGTGTCAGTAGAAAAAAAAATTATGGACAGGAAATGCCCCCACAAAAAGCATAACTGCTCTGTTAAATAAAATGGTACGTCCCTAAGCCACTTACGACCACTGTGTAAATAAGTGCTAAAGCGTGTGGCTGGCCTCTACCGACCTCACGCCAACTCACCAATGTCTACTATCTATTTATTATGTTGGCAAATGGTTGTAAGCTGTACACCCACTCACCCCCCCCCCCCCCCGCCGCTCACGTACCTACCTTCCTTACCTTAAGATGGATAAGAACTTGGTATCCGCAAATGTCTGACGAAGCTAACCGAGGGTTGTCTTAGAGCTGGAGATGTCAGCCAGATGTGTGAAGACGCTAACCGAGGGTTGTCTTAGAGGTGGAGATGTCAGCCAGATGTGTGGCGAAGCAAACTGATAGTTGTCTTAGAGGTGGAGATGTCAGCCAGATGTGTGACGAAGCTAACTGATAGTTGTCTTAGAGGTGGAGATGTCAGCCAGATGTGTGACGAAGCTAACTGATAGTTGCCTTAGAGGTGGAGATGTCAGCCAGATGTGTGGCGAAGCAAACTGATAGTTGCCTTAGAGGTGGAGATGTCAGCCAGATGTGTGACGAAGCTAACTGATAGTTGTCTTAGAGGTGGAGATGTCAGCCAGATGTGTGACGAAGCTAACTGATAGTTGCCTTAGAGGTGGAGATGTCAGCCAGATGTGTGGCGAAGCAAACTGATAGTTGTCTTAGAGGTGGTGATGTCAGCCAGATGTGTGAAGACGCTAACCGAGGGTTGTCTTAGAGGTGGAGATGTCAGCCAGATGTGTGGCGAAGCAAACTGATAGTTGTCTTAGAGGTGGAGATGTCAGCCAGATGTGTGACGAAGCTAACTGATAGTTGTCTTAGAGGTGGAGATGTCAGCCAGATGTGTGACGAAGCTAACTGATAGTTGCCTTAGAGGTGGAGATGTCAGCCAGATGTGTGGCGAAGCAAACTGATAGTTGTCTTAGAGGTGGTGATGTCAGCCAGATATGTGACGAAGCTAACTGATAGTTGCCTTAGAGGTGGAGATGTCAGCCAGATGTGTGGCGAAGCAAACTGATAGTTGTCTTAGAGGTGGAGATGTCAGCCAGATGTGTGACGAAGCTAACTGATAGTTGCCTTAGAGGTGGAGATGTCAGCCAGATGTGTGGCGAAGCTAACTGATAGTTGCCTTAGAGGTGGAGATGTCAGCCAGATGTGTGGCGAAGCAAACTGATAGTTGTCTTAGAGGTGGATATGTCAGCCAGATGTGTGATGAAGCTAACCGAGGGTTGTCTTAGAGGTGGAGATGTCAGTCAGATGTGTGACGAAGCTAACTGAGGGTTGTCTTAGAGGCGGAGATGTCAGCCAGATGTGTGACGAAGCTAACCGAGGGTTGTCTTAGAGGTGGATATGTCAGCCAGATGTGTGATGAAGCTAACCGAGGGTTGTCTTAGAGGTGAAGATGTCAGCCAGATGTCTGACGAAGCTAACCGAGGGTTGTCTTAGAGGCGGAGATGTCAGCCAGATGTATGACGAAGCTAACTGAGGGTTGTCTTAGAGGTGGAGATGTCAGTCAGATGTATGACGAATTTAACTGAGGGTTGTCTTAGAGGTGGAGATGTCAGCCAGATGTGTGACGAAGCTAACCGAAGGTTGTCTTAGAGGTGGGGATGTCAGCCAGATGTCTGACGAAGCTAACCGAGGGTTGTCTTAGATGAAGATGTCAGCCAGATGTCTGACGAAGCTAACCGAGGGTTGTCTTAGAGGTAGATATGTCAGTCAGATGTGTGACGAAGCTAACCAAGCGTTGTCTTAGACGTGGACATTTGTAAAACAGTTACCGCCAACAATATCATACAATATCAATCCAGAATCGATAAATATGGAAACGAGGTGATCATTTACATGTGTATATTCGCTGTTGTAAAACTCTCAAAATAAATAAAGTATACAAGAAAAAAAAAATTAGTAGATGAAACTTATCAAGAAAACATATCAGAAATCACATGTGGGTGGAAAACTGATGCATAGGCAGATTTAATACATAATACCAAATTGGAATTAGGTTAACTTATCGATATGCATATGTATACAGTAAGGTTTTTATATGCCACTATGTACTTTTATATAACACCTCGGGAGCAAAAATAGTGCGTTTTGGTTACAAATGGTGCTTTTTTCTCGAAAGACAGAAGCAACTTTCCTTCGTTGGTTGGCTAAATATGTTAGATCTGGCATGCCTGACAGAGATAAAGTCAATATTTATACTAAAGTTGTCGATTTGGGAGCGTGGCCAAACTAATTTACAGCTCATTTACAGGAATTCATGTCTTCCTTTTGCGTGTCGTATGGCCAACCAAGGGGACACATATATGTATATGTTTTTATGGCAAATGAGACAGAAGCAACTGGGCTTTGGAAGAGAGTTTGGACATTAATTTATATGAAAAACGATTTGAAAATCATGACGGTGTCTCCGCATGGGGAATTGAACCCAGGACCGCCGGCGTGGCGCACAGACACTGGGACATCCTTAGAGGTGGAGATTTTCGCATACATACATACATACATGTATATGATGTGACAGGTTCCGGTTCCGGCTCCGCACCCCATCCCCACGTCACCCTCCCATCCACTATACACATGAGCATTGACATTGGATCCCCCCCCCCACCGCCCCTCCCTCACCTCACCTAAACCCCTGGGTCTGTGCTTACCACAAGCCCATATTACAAACTTAATCGTTAATACAACTACCCAAAGAAGGACACATATATACACATATATATATATCTGTATATATATATATATGTAACCCGACATTTTGGGTGTTAATATATGTATATTATTGTCACGCAGGGTCCAACGATGCATACATTGTAACACAATCCCGACATGGGTTAATTCGTTTTCCGCCGCGAGTCCGCCTCCTGCTCCGGTTTGCCTCAGCGGTCCCTGGATCCGGCTGGTGGCCGCATCCGGATCTAAACCATCCCACCAGCAGCCGGGTGCATGATGGGTGATCCGAGGGGACGGCTGCTGGTAATAAATCACCTTGAGATTATCACTCCTGTGATCGTTCGGTCTGACAGACTTGCCTCTAGTAGTAGATACATGGTGGCGGGATTCATAACAAAACCCTTCCTTGCGTTTCGCCCGATACCGCGAGCAGGGCGGCTAGTATATATATATGTAGGACGGAATCACTAAAAATTATAGCTGCTGGACGTCGAATTGCGGTTTTTATGTGATCTTCTTCTTAGAGATAGGGGGAGCCTCCCGAAATGTAGTGGTAAGCGGGTTACGCTGCAGATCAACAGGTCGTGGGTTCGCACCCCCGGCATCTGCATCTGGGGTAGGGTTCATCCACACATGTCATTGTCCCGGGAGGTTTCTGGGCCCGTCACATCTTCTTGGCACACCAACCTTCATGTGGACAAAAGTGGCTTTAAGACATAGACATTTCATTTTCCAATTATGTATGTTCGTAGATGCGATAGACACGGCAGGTACAGTCGTCACGACTGCAGCCGTGCATGCATGGCTGGCTGATTAAGTGTTGTATGAAGCTGCGGTCAGACATTCCTTGGTGAGGCGTCCGCCATCTTGGAAAATGGCGAATGTGTTGCTCCTGTGCACTCAATAATGATTTTTTCAATTCAATGACCCCGAAAACCTATACAAAAACATACAAATAATAGTTCTATTCAAGTTCACTTGCGAGATATTGGGTATTTTTGATGGTTTTGTCCGCCATTTTGAAAAATGACCGCCAAAGCCGCCATGGGTAAAATCTGACTTGACACTATAGCTAAATCTGACTACAAGGGTATAAGGGACAAGTGTGCCAACTTTCATGTTTTTACCCATGATGCACAATTGCACAATTCGACCTTATTTTGTCGTTTATCCACTGGACTAGTTGTATATATGCCGTATCTATTGCTGCCATATATAATAGGAACAACACATCGAACACCCACTGTGAGACCCAGCATTTGGTTTAGAAAGTCGGTCCGGAACTTTTGCATGTGAAATCGCATCGCATGGCACGCGTCTGTAACCTGAGGCAAAGTACGTCACGAAGAGACTGTAAGGAGTGGAAGCGTCGAATGTCGATCTTTGCAAAATTCTTAGTGTCGAACGTTGATTTTTAAAAATTCAGTGTCGAATGTCGATTTTTCACAACGTTCCGTGTCGCTTTTTGCCTGAGTTCCGTGTCGTTTTTTCAAAAATATATGTCGATGTCGCTTTTTAAGATCTTCAGTGTCGGAATTTGGGGGTCAATATCGAATGTCGATCTTTCAAATATGTCTGTGTCGCGTGTCGTCATTTACCCCTTCCAGACCCCTACTGTAGAACGTCCGTGCGCCTCTCGCGGTGAAAGGACTCCTAGAAACCTCAGGCGTAAGCTACGTGTCGTCTATGAATACCGCCCTTTAATTGGTCCATATCCCACACGTAATATTGAATGGGACTATGACATACATGATTGTTGTCTTACATATGCCCCAGATCAGATCGCACAGACTGGTTTTCGAAGAAGGGACCTATTGATCTGCGGTCGAGTGATCTGCCACACGGCTAGGGAGGCTCCCTGTGTCCTCAAGAAGTTATATAGTGATAATCAGCCGGCCGGCCACCCCCCCCCCCCCCACCCGCTCCCGCCGCCCTTAAAAATATTGTGGATACCTATGTGAAAATTATGTAGACGAGGTGAGGTTTCGAACCAGGGTGGGTAACACCTTAGATATAACAAACAAATGCGAAACGCGTGGTCAAATTGGAGAAAAGTTTTGCTGACGTGGATGTGAGCATACGTTGTGCTGACGTGGATGTGAACATACGTTGTGCTGGCGCGGATGTGAACATACGTTGTGCCGACGTGGATGTGAGCATACGTTGTGCTGACGTGGATGAGAGCATACGTTGTGCCGACGTGGATGTGAGCATACCTTGTAACGACGTGGATGTGAGCATACGTTGTGCCGACGGGGCTGTGAGCATACGTTGTGCTGACGTGGATGAGAGCATACGTTGTGCTGACGTGGATGAGAGCATACGTTGTGCTGACGTGGATGAGAGCATACGTTGTGCTGACGTGGATGTGAGCATACCTTGTAACGACGTGGATGTGAGCATACGTTGTGCTGACGTGGATGTGAGCATACGTTGTGCTGACGTGGATGTGAGCATACGTTGTGCTGATGTGGATGAGAGCATACGTTGTGCTGACGTGGATGTGAGCATACGTTGTGCTGACGTGGATGTGAGCATACGTTGTGCTGACGTGGATGTGAGCATACGTTGTGCTGATGTGGATGAGAGCATACGTTGTGCTGATGTGGATGAGAGCATACGTTGTGCTGACGTGGATGTGAGCATACGTTGTGCTGACGTGGATGAGAGCATACGTTGTGCTGACGTGGATGTGAGCATACCTTGTAACGACGTGGATGTGAACATACGTTGTGCTGACGTGGATGTGAGCATACGTTGTGCTGATGTGGATGAGAGCATACGTTGTGCTGACGTGGATGTGAGCATACGTTGTGCTGACGTGGATGAGAGCATACGTTGTGCTGACGTGGATGTGAGCATACGTTGTAACGACGTGGATGTGAGCATACGTTGTGCTGACGTGGATGAGAGCATACGTTGTGCTGACGTGGATGTGAGCATACGTTGTGCTGATGTGGATGTGAGCATACGTTGTGCCGACGTGGATGTGAACATACGTTGTGCTGACGTGGATGTGAGCATACGTTGTGCTGACGTGGATGTGAGCATACGTTGTGCTGACGTGGATGTGAGCATACCTTGTAACGACGTGGATGTGAGCATACGTTGTGCTGACGTGGATGAGAGCATACGTTGTGCTGACGTGGATGAGAGCATACGTTGTGCTGACGTGGATGTGAGCATACCTTGTAACGACGTGGATGTGAGCATACGTTGTGCTGATGTGGATGTGAGCATACGTTGTGCTGACGTGGATGTGAGCATACCTTGTAACGACGTGGATGTGAGCATACGTTGTGCTGATGTGGATGTGAACATACGTTGTGCTGATGTGGATGTGAGCATACCTTGTAACGACGTGGATGTGAGCATACGTTGTGCTGATGTGGATGTGAACATACGTTGTGCTGATGTGGATGTGAACATACGTTGTCCCGACGTGGATGTGAACATACGTTGTGCTGACGTGGATGCGAGCATACGTTGTGCTGACGTGGATGTGAACATACGTTGTGCTGACGTGGATGTGAACATACGTTGTGCCGACGTGGATGTGAGCATACGTTGTGCCGACGTGGATGTGAGCATACGTTGTGCCGACGTGGATGTGAACATACGTTGTGCCGACGTGGATGTGAGCATACGTTGCGCTGACGTGGATGTGAGCATACGTTGCGCTGACGTGGATGTGAGCATACGTTGTGCCGACGTGGATGTGAGCATACCTTGTAACGACGTGGATGTGAGCATACGTTGTGCTGATGTGGATGTGAACATACGTTGTGCTGATGTGGATGTGAGCATACCTTGTAACGACGTGGATGTGAGCATACGTTGTGCTGATGTGGATGCGAGCATACGTTGTGCTGATGTGGATGTGAACATACGTTGTGCTGATGTGGATGTGAACATACGTTGTCCCGACGTGGATGTGAACATACGTTGTGCTGACGTGGATGCGAGCATACGTTGTGCCGACGTGGATGAGAGCATACGTTGTGCCGACGGGGCTGTGAGCATACCTTGTAACGACGTGGATGTGAGCATACGTTGTGCTGATGTGGATGTGAACATACGTTGTGCTGATGTGGATGTGAGCATACCTTGTAACGACGTGGATGTGAGCATACGTTGTGCTGATGTGGATGCGAGCATACGTTGTGCTGATGTGGATGTGAACATACGTTGTGCTGATGTGGATGTGAACATACGTTGTCCCGACGTGGATGTGAACATACGTTGTGCTGACGTGGATGCGAGCATACGTTGTGCTGACGTGGATGTGAACATACGTTGTGCTGACGTGGATGTGAACATACGTTGTGCCGACGTGGATGTGAGCATACGTTGTGCCGACGGGGCTGTGAGCATACGTTGTGCCGACGGGGCTGTGAGCATACGTTGTGCTGACGTGGATGTGAGCATACGTTGTGCCGACGTGGATGTGAGCATACGTTGTGCCGACGTGGATGTGAGCATACGTTGTGCTGACGTGGATGTAAACATACGTTGTGCTGACGTGGATGTAAACATACGTTGTGCTGACGTGGATGTGAGCATACGTTGTGCCGACGTGGATGTGAGCATACGTTGTGCCGACGTGGATGTGAGCATACGTTGTGCTGACGTGGATGTGAGCATACGTTGTGCTGACGTGGATGTGAGCATACGTTGTGCCGACGTGGATGTGAGCATACGTTGTGCTGACGTGGATGTGAGCATACGTTGTGCTGACGTGGATGTAAACATACGTTGTGCTGACGTGGATGTAAACATACGTTGTGCTGACGTGGATGTGAGCATACGTTGTGCTGACGTGGATGTAAACATACGTTGTGCTGACGTGGATGTGAGCATACGTTGTGCCGACGTGGATGTGAGCATACGTTGCATACCCTTTCCTGACCCCTGGGAAAGGGGTAATGCAGTGAAAATGTGAGCATGTGTTATTCACATCTTGTAAAAAAGAACAATATGATTCATTGTCAGACATGTAGTACATTACGTCAACTTCGGAAAATGTTCGGTGGGCGTGGGAATAAATCAGATAACACATTCGAGGAGACTTAAAAAATGCAGTCTTGTCGGCAAATGTGATAAGTAAGTTCGACGTGCGCGGACCCACTTGTACTGTTCGTACGGTCGATGGGGGAATCTGTCTTACAAAGTCAGGAAGTAAGTACTCATCGCGCGAAGTGCAAGGGTCTTTGAAGAGGAAACAGACCATTTGATGTCAGATAACGGATCTTATAGCGTTTCATCGAATCTGTGCAAGAAATAAAAAGAGGGGACATGGAAGAGGTTGAGATGTTTATTGAAGACTGTAGTCTATAGGTACATAATGATTACGTGATATATCAGAATGTAAATTCCAGGCATAGAATGCCAGATGTTAGGCACTGCCTTAGCGGGCCTTACAGGAAGACGAGGAATTCCGTGCTCGAAGTTCTTGCCTCGCCACATCAGTGTTTCTGTTTATTCTAATTCAATTCTGGCCAAGTTATGTGCACCATATGTATCTGACTATACGTACATGCTTGCGCGAGCCCAACAAATCAAATCCACAAGTTTCTCGTTGCGGTACTGATCCAATACAAACCGTTTAAACCACAAAATAGCAAAAATAGCAATCACCACTTACGTTTTACCGTTTTCTTTCATTTGAATATAAAAAAAGTAATCTAAGTGTCCCTACGCATACTAGAAGTGTAGTCTGTATGTGGAGCACTATTGGTGGGGGGGTGACGGGCGGGGGGGGGGGCAGGAGGGTCGACCCCCCCCCCCCCCTCCACTCCTCGCACCCGCCCAGTGTTGCCGGGCGGCGGGAGTGTTGTCCCCTCGGTCCCCCCGTGCCAGGGTGTCTGTCCCCTCCCCCAACAACAAGGCTACCCTTGAAGGGGACGCACCATCTGGCCATTCACACCCCTCTAGTATGTGGTGTAAGTTAGCAGCAGGTGGTCGTATAGCAGCACTCAATTTTCTAACTACCTTGGGGAATCGAACCCCACACCCCGACCGTGAAATGCGCCACCCCCTCGGCGGCCCCCAAGGGGCGGGGAGGGTGGGGGGGCAGGGGTGGGTGGGGAGATGTGCCTCGCCAAGTGAACAAAATCAAACAGAGCTCTAATACAGGAGAGAAATCATATGATACAAAAGATGGGAAGCTGCTGGCTTTTTCCGAGCCAAACTAATCTTTGTGAAAGTGAAATCAGACACGCAGCTCTCACGGAACCAAAGTCACCAGCATCGCTAAACGTAAAATAAAGAGAGGACGATCTGTCACGACAACGAAGACTCCGAAGACTAACGTGATGTCTGCTGGAGGGTGAGAGGTGTTTAACAGAAAATAAGTAATAATAACAAACAATAGGATGCATAGGATGCTTCTGCCACGTTGTGGTCACATGACCAGGCTACCGGGATTATGTCAATATTACGTGATTTGTCGCACGTGCACTCCGCCTTGCACCCCACCCCCCCCCCACATCTCTCTCTCGCTCTCTCGAACACCCTCTTCGCCTGCGCCACCGGGACCAGAAGAGGGGGGTAGATGTGGCAGAGGGGCGGGCCCCACGGGGTCGTCTCTCGGTAGCAGTCGTGCCCCGCGCTCGTGCGTCGAAAACAACTCCCCAACGACGATCAACACAAAAGGTCATTCCAAGGCTGAACAAAGGAAAACGGCGAGCCAACGGAAAGCTGTACAAAATCAATGCACGGGTTCCCAATACGGGTCTCGTTAGGGTTGGGTTGGGCGCGAGCGGTGGTGACGGGGGTAGGGGGCAGGCCAGCGTGAGTCCTCCTCTTGGTACTGTGACATCAAGGACTGGTCGAGACCGACGAACCCCTGAAGCAAGTGCCCTCCATTGAACCCCCCCCCCCCCCTGCCAAGGTCAGAGGTCGTCACACACAGCTGACCTTTGGGGCCAGGGGACTTTCAGTAGGTGGGAGGTCGTGGCTGCAATACACGTCTCAGGTCCCCACGGCCGAGAGAGGTTTCTTCCTAGTTTTGGGTCGAGCCGGCCCCGAATGTACGAACACGTAAGCAGTCCCGCCCCAATCAATAAGTCTTTTCATACCAACGAGCGGGTAAGACGAGTTGAAATGCTTCCTGGTGACGTCAGATAGATAGATAGATAGATCGATAGACACAGTCGTTCAACAACAAGACCTCGAAACTAATATCATTCGATGTACCGTCAAAAGCTACTACACGAGAGAAAAAAAAAGAAAAAAAGGAAACAACCGAATGCTCATATCTCATTAAGAACTTGTTCAAAATACAATATTCATATGTTAGTTCTTACCCCAACAGGTTTTTCACCCTATTAGACGAGACAAAATTTACTTCGATATGGAGAACAGAAACATGCGTGACGACGTTCAGCAAGTTAGCCGCAAAGCTAAGTGTCAGTAGTTAGCTGGCAGCTTGTGCGACAAGCCACGCCCTGGGCCCCTGCACACACGCGGATCGACCCCCCCAACCGAGCCGCTGACAGCTTGTCGACCAAGGCGCGCGGGCTCACTCAGTTTGAAAGAGTGTCACGCTCTAAACCTCCTCCGGGCTGCGGCGTGACGGTAGAATCCATGCGGATAGCTTACAATGAAATGGCATAGAAAAAAGCAGGGGGGGGGGGGTTTCCTCCATCTGTAGGCATTTATATATATATATAACAAACATATCACAAGCTCTCCCTCTCCCACGTCATTTAGGTCCACGCATTAATTGGTGAAGATGGCTCTGTGCTCCAGGTGCGTCTTGCTACGATACAAATGGCTCAGATACAAACTACCGATTTTTTGTTTTTAACTATAGCGGTGTTACGTCCTCCACACTATCCGTTGTTAACAAAGACCACGCTGCTGCTGCTGCTGCGGCTTGCTGTTGCTGTTGCTGTGTCCACCGCCGGAGCAAGATGTCGTTGGTTGGTGGCTCAGGGCAGATTTGGTCGTGGCAGCGAAGGAATGGAAGCGGCGGCTGTGTCTGTGTGGGTGAGTGTCTAAGATCGAGGTGTTGGGGATAAGCGTCGTTTCTGCCATTGTCGTCCGGGCTTGGCTGAAGGGAGCGGGCTCTGAAAGCACACGGGTAGAGGACACACAATTAGGCGATACATCAAGTAGGCTCAACAACATCAGCTAATGAACGCTTCAGACCCAAAAACTTGGCGACACAAATGCATAATCTCATAATCGGGATCGGTTGGCGACCACTTCATTTTGTGATTAGTTTTTTATAAAAATTAGGGCAGTGTTCGACTTCGCCCCTACTTGCGCTCAAGGGTCGAATCATATATGATAGGTCAGTTGTATATTCAGGAACCTTTAATCACTTTTGGTCATATCGCGTCAATGGAACCCCCCCACTCGTAATGTCATAAATACACGAAATCTTTATCCCACGCAAACAGACATTTGCACAGGTTAGGCTCGAGCCACGCACCGGCCGCTTGGGCTGGCCTAGCATAGCAAGCTCGACCATAACCAGACCAACAGGGATTGAAGTACAACGACCATTCACTCGATGGTGACACTCGATTCGATTTTCTCACTGCCGGGGGAGTCTCAAACATTCTGCAAAACTCCAGCCTGAAGCGAGGTTACTGGTGTGTGCCCTCCGATATAAAACACCTTCACCCTGACGATATCATCCACGGACACAACAAAAAGCTTATACAAATTCAGAAACCACCGGGTAATACCCCCTCTCTCGTCTACAAGGGCAAGTATACTATCGACAATTGATACCTCCCATCGTGCGTATCCAAAAGAGGCTTAAGTAGCTGATGAGCTAGACCAGGCCTCTTTTTTTTTTTAGGAAGTCGAGGGCGATTTTATCGAGGAAGAAGGAGATTGTGTGCAGCGGAGTGCCTACTTATGCACATCTTCGCCGGCTAGCCAGCCAGACAGATAGCACCGTGAGCACGCCATCGTGTAGGCGAGTTGCACCTCAATGCACGCCGGCCCGCATTGCAGACGCGCCGGGGCAAGAAAGAAAAAAAAGAAGAGAAGAAGGCTCGCTGTGCTCAGTGATAATGGCAGCCGGCGAGAGACCACGTGAGGCGTCTGTCCGTCTGTCTGCTTTAAGCAAGGCCAGCGATGACCAGACATGCCCCCCCACCCCAAACCCCCACACACCCTTCCATCCTCCCACCCCGCACAAAAGTGTCCCACCAGCGGTGTGAGTCATAGACTCATCCCTGGTCATCACCATGGGAACCGCAGTGCAGTTTTGCCCCCATGCACTCATCACACGAAGCGAGCGAGCGAGCGATAGAGCAGGTAGAGGGGACGGGAGACGCGACTTTTCGCCCTCGGAGCATGACTGGTCTGCCATTTTGCAAAACGCTGAAAGCCAACGACGCCATCAGCTGTAACTCCTCTAACACGTGACAACCATCGAGCTTCCCAATCATGGAGTTTCGAGATTCAACATCGACTGACTTCACTTCAGCCGATTGAAAGCCTGCCTGGCCGTGCAGTCAGTACCCGTTCTGTGGTCCGTATCGTTGTCGAAATTTACCGAGGGTTTTTTGTTAAAGGTTGGCTTGCCTTCAGTGGGAGGGGAAGGGGGTTGGGGGGGGGGGGGGGGGGCGGCGGATTACGAGCTGCTGGCCTCGATGGCATCTGGCAGAAGGCGTCCGCTGTCTGCCCCCCCAGCTCACGGCCTCGTCCAGGAATGTCTGGCCGCAGCTTTATACAACGCTTAATCAGCCAGCCATCGGACAGGACCAGCCAGGCAGCGGGTAGGGGGTAGGGGGAGAGGGGGCGGGGGAGGTGGGCAAGCCGTGGGGATTGATGGTTCCAGAGCTGGATGGTGTAGGGGGGGGGGGGGGGAGAGGTTCCCGGGGATGCTGGCGTGAGGATGGCGTGAGGATGGCGTAGGGGGGGGGGTTAAGGGGGTGGGCCTGACGGGGTGAGAGGGGGGTTCCCGTATCGAATTGGGATGGCGTGCCGAAGGCAGACTAAAGAAGGTTCGTAAAATTAAGAATAGAGAGCCTTACCGACATCACTGAGAACACAGCCCGTTAGTGTACACTGTCAACTCATTAAACAGATACGGGGCCGCCCCGATAGCTCAGTGGGTTAGAGCGCTCGCCTTGAGTGCTCTGGCCACCTGAGAGCCTAACGGCACGTGGGTCAATGGTTCGCGCCCCGCTGTGGTCATGTCTGTGTGGTCGCAGGGTCAAGATCCCATGTCTTTTTTTTCGCAAAGAGTAGGGGGTTACCCCCGGAGACATAGCTCCATTCTCCCTTCCTTCTCCAACTGACGCGATATGACCAACAGTTGTTAAAGCGTCCTGAATAACCAACCAACCTTAAGCACATACACCGGGTACCATACACCGCCCGCCTAAGGGACCGCCATGTCACTGTTGGGTGGCTTTCAGACATGCCACCAAATGGCTCTCTTGACTTACATAATTTAACAGCCAGACAATGTTAGCCCAATGTTAGACAGACGCAAGTGATCAACTTAAGATTGAAGTGTCAACGCACCAAGTACCACATTCAACGGAGCGGCAGCGATTTTTATATATTTTTAAGTCCAATACACTTAGAGCGATGAGTTATTAATGAACTGTCAACGCTGGAGATACAGATGGTTCCGACAAGAGATGTCATACATAGCACCGACCGACAGCACAGGGCCATGGCGCCCTGCACATGCACACACACTTTCCGAAGCCCCCCCCCCCCCCCCCCCCAACGTTCATATCTACAGTATTGATGTCCTCATCAATATCCTAATGTAGAAGCCAAATATTTCAACTGCCCAGAAGTGGGTGTTTATTACAAGTTCTTCACCAGCCCTTCCGCCATAATAGTATTATTAGATCCAACGCGGCGAGGGGAGCGAGGATAGAGTTGTAGGTTAATCCATGCCATCCTGGAGGTCTGGCTGAGATTAACAATCCATGAACGCGCGGCCTTCCAGTTTTCAGCCCATGATGGACCACAGAAGCTGTGCTGGGGACGCAGACGTCGACGTTGTGCTGGTTACACACGAAACAGACAAGAAGACAAAACACATCTTACAACCAGCCAGACGAGGCGTTAGATGGGAAGGGAATGTGAGGAAACAAAACGCTTGATGGGGGTGGTGCCATCAGTGTGTCGACACGGGATCCGACCTTACACCTCGGCCGCCGCCAATGATCCCAGGAACAGATCCAGATCCACGTGGTTTTACACCAGAATTTTGCCCCAGACTGGGCACAAGGCGCCTAGAAAAGTTTGTTGTAGGCTGGTTGGTTGGATGGTTGCATATTCAGGACGCTTTAACCACTTTTGGTCATATCGCGTCAATGGGAGAAGGAAGGGAAGAGCGGAGCCATGTCCCCGGGGTAACCCCCTACTCTTTGCGAAGGACAAGAGCTCTTTATCAAGCGGCCACAGACATCACCACAGCGGGGCTCGAATCACAGATCCACGTGCCGTTAGGCTCTCAGGTGGCCAGAGCACCCAAGGCGAGCGCTCTAACCCACTGAGCTATCGGGGCGGCCCCTTCGTTGTAGGAAGCAACATCTTTGCGCTGAGATCTGAGGCCCAGGGTGATTTTGTACCAGAGGAAACGATATATATCTCTGTCTAACACCCATGTGAACCTTTTTTACCACTATTAATGTAACGTACAGTAGGCCACGGGGGTTTGACCTCTGTCAATGGGCGGTGGTAGCCTTCCTTATCTTATCAATCAATGTGGATCATCGCCATACTGTTTGCCTTTAGTAAATGGCTGATAAAGTCATCGCAACGCAAGAGGAACTGATAAGGAGCCGAGGCTACCACGAAGGAATGGGCTCCGGAGCACTAGTAGGCTCTTGCCCTCCCACCACCCCCCTAGCCACCGCGGTAACATCCTGGATGGGCAGTTCCCATTAATCACCATAGGAGAGCTAGCTACAAGCCGGTAGAAGAGACCGCCGAGCCGCCTCTCTCGGCTCGGTCCGGCCCAGACAGCTGTACAGAGAGGAGGGGGGCCGACACAGTGTGTGTGTGAAAGTGTGCGCTGCCAGCCAGCCAGCCATCCTGCAACAAAGCGGCTTGAGCAATTGGGAGGAAAGAGGGACGGACCGGCGTGCAACGTTACCATACAGACCCCTCAAATACTGGATTCAGTAGCCAGCTGAGGCTCAGTCCGGCCGGCCTCAGCCCGGGCCCAGGCCATACCGGCCCAGCTAGGAGCTACAGGCAACAGTCGATCATTACGGTCAGACGGTGGGCGGCATGGCACGGCACGGCATGGCATGCAATGGCATGGCATGGCATGGCAGAGCGGCCGGCACCGTATCGTTGAAGTGGAGAGGGTGGTAAAGAAAATCTGTTTCACGTTTTTTAGCCCACCCCTCACAATGGGTTCATATATATTGATCAGGGTTATGTCGCTGGAGCCCACGTTCTCCAAAGCACATCCGCACACCCTATAAATAAGCAGTAAAAACCTTGACACACTGCTTATTCCGTTTAAAATCTGCTCATTAAAATTGTTTATTCTCGTTTACACAAACACATACCATTTATTGCAACTTAAAGTCAAAACCGGTGCCTGTAACTTCTGTAACGAATCTACGACACCCAACATGAAAAACCAGTATAGATAGCGTACGAGACTAGCAACGGGCGTGAACAGGATGAGTGCACACTGAGTGTACACCATCACACGGTCGCCCGTGGAGCGGAAGGAGATAGCGGTTGGACTGATACGACGGCTCTTCGTGGCGTGGTCTGGCTTGGGGGGAAAGCTCAACGCTGTCTGTACTGTAGCATACATTACTCCCATCATAAAAAAAAAAAGACCCCGGGTTATTGATACACTTTTAACATGGGGAACAGCAGTAACGCGATCAGCTGTTCCGCAGCTCATCTACGTGTTCACCAAACCCATCATTGATCACTGGAATGCAACCGGTGCATAGGACATCGCACTTGCAAGGCGGGGGGGGCGGGGGGGTGAGTGCACTTAACTCCAGTACCCTCCATCAGCTTGAATGCCACAAAGCAGCAGGGCAGAGCCCGCTCGCTCGCTATGCCTGTAATGTGCACCCAGTTGTTCAGCATCCTCGCCGGATTCTCTCAAGCTGGGCAGGCAGCTAGCTAGCTTTCAACGGACTGGACGGAGAGAGGTCGTTGGCCGCTCCTCCATCCAGCAACCTCAGCCGGGGCGTAGTGGACCTCCCTTCCTCGCTCGCTGGCTCGCTCGCTGGCTCGCTCGCTCGCTCCCAGCGGGCCTTGTAAGCATGTTAAGTAGCCGCCCTGCCCGCTAAATCTTGCCCGGTGGATCCCACTCGACATCTCGAGAATGCCGAGCGCCGACGTCCAGACCGCGATAGCTGGTAGCGCCCAGCCCGTAAGAACCGACGAGGCCCGAAAAGCAAGTGGTGCGAAGTGTCAACCGGATACTTCCTGCACCCAACAGGTTTCCACTCCCCAACGCCATCTTTGTACTAGAAGTTATAGGATAGATACCGGCTTCAATGTGAGCATGTAACGGTACCGATCATAAACTCGCAACACAATTCGTGTGGATTGAACTAGAGTTTAATCAGGAATTAGGTCGTGATTGATTAATTAACGCACGCTGCGTCTAGCATAGCCAACAATTTATCCATTGGAAATGATCATTTAAGTGTGCCCCGGGGTCAATAGCGTTCTCAACATAGCCGTTGCGGTTATTGGCTGTGGGGGTCGATCACCCTACACCCTACACAGGACAGTACCCCCATAGGGACGCCGACCTTAGGGCAGATATCATCCGCTACAGAACAAGAATACCATCCGGGTGGCATGGGGGAGGAGAAGCGGGGGGGACGGGGAGGGACAGGGATGGGGAGGGAGGGGGTGGGCAAGGGGGAGGGAGAGATCACCCTGCTTGTTGTTACAGGCCGATAACGATATTCAGGCCAACCCGACGGGGCGCCCGGCGGGGTGGAAGTGGCGTGGCCCAGAATATTGATTGCTGAGTCAACAAGCCAGACACCGATAGGTAGAGACCGATTTGCCACATCATGTAGAATGGAAACAAAAACAGTCTCTACTGCAAAATCATTACTGGGCGTTCAACTAGGCATATCTGTTCTTCTGGAAGTAGTTTTCATCTAAATTACCATATAATATAAGATATTATGCATCCGGTGGGGGGCGTACGATTTTTTCGATTGAGCCAGACATTATGTCACCCTCAGCCCACTGTAGCCACAAGTTGTAAATTCATTCATGTAGCAGGTCACGGACTTTGGGCTTGAAAAGTGTTTTTGGTCAATCCGATTAAATTCAGTCTTAAACGGTCACTGCCGCATGGCTGAATATTGTTGCGCTTATAAATACGAAAGAGTGTATGGCGGGCGCCTAACAGTGCTTTCTTTGGATCACCACACCAGTGCACCAGTCGTGAGCCGACCATGCATGGCGCCCATACACATACTAAGGTGCAACCAGACCGTAACCACCATTAGCTTTAGGGAGCGGGTAATATAATGGCGCAAACACCGAAAAGTGTAGTGCAGTTGCATGTATCTTCGAAGCAAGTTTCCAGCAGTCCACTAGCCAATACTGAAAATACTGATACGCAAGTCCTGAAAAGTGTAGTGCAGA
This sequence comes from Arenicola marina, assembly GCA_964019135.1. Classification (NCBI taxonomy): domain Eukaryota; kingdom Metazoa; phylum Annelida; class Polychaeta; family Arenicolidae; genus Arenicola; species Arenicola marina. Next base: position 26,993,244 of record OZ025254.1, on the reverse strand, counting down.
AATTACTGATACTTAAAATACTGTAGTGCAGAAAAATACTGATAATTAAAATACTGAACAGTGTAGTGTAGTTACATCTAATTTTCAACGCGAGTTTGCAACTAACTCCAGGGATATCGTCAAATGCAGTTGCCTGGTAGGAAGTTTAGGAAAACGTCTTAAGCCCGCTCTAACTGCGAGACCTATGACATACAATGACTGTCATAATCACTGCATGGTTTGGTGAAAACCACATAACGGAATCCACTACGTGCAGTACCGCGACTGAACGTCCTACCGACTATTTGTTTTTTAAAGACCAATTAAACGTCCCCAGTTCACAGTTCAGCGCTCGTCATTCATTCACTCGCCGCTTATCAACGGTGAACACTTTGCCACCACTGACCCCGATTGTAGGCTGTCGACAAGGCTCGTTGACAAAATTGGAAGGAGAGACGGATTCGTGCTAGCATACAGTCGAGCCCTATATCCAACCACTGGTCTGATCAACCAAAGGTTGGGGTCAACCGTGGCCCATCGTTCATGCCCCCGCAACCGGCTGAACCGTCGCAGGTTACCAACACACTGTGTACGTTGGCGAGCTGCATTTTATAGTCGTCACACATTGCATCAGCCGTACGTATAGAGAGACGAATCATCGCGATTAAATCAATGGTCAGATACTCCGGCAAACATCCGCATATAGACACTAGTATCAGGCCAGGAATCAATCGTTAAGTACCGCCAATCGAAAAAGCCAATGCAAAGGTTCAGTATTACAATGAATAAGCGCAGGCTCGTTGCGTTGCATTGCGTATGGCCGCATTTCTATTGATGATAGTACCACACATGCATGGGCCCCACGAGAAACCAATGCTAAGCTATTTCGACACTTAAAATCGAAAACGGTTTTTACAAGTGTAACTTGTTCACTCATTCATGTCAATTTACCGTTGTCCAATCATCGTTATGATTGCAATACCACGGGCAGAATATTTCAGACCTGAAGACCCAATTTCTGAAGTTAATAAGGCTGGTTGTTTGCCTTTCGGCGCAGGGCGGAAAGGTGGGGGACTGGGAAAGTCTAAGGTGGCCGTCATATATCTGCTTCACCGGAAATGATCACACCAGTGTAGAACCCCGTAAATTAGTCACGTAGCTGACTGAACCCAAAGCCTGGCTGGCTAAACTGGAAACACCTTTTGTAGGCGTTACGTCAGACGAGGTTCAGCCAAGCTTGGCGACGTCTTGGGTGACTGACGCCACAGCATTCAGGGAGGCCACTGGGCCCTGACGACTGGTACTATTAGGGCTGAATTCCAGGACTGAATCCGAATATGAAGTGGGAGGTTGGGAAAAGGACAGGGGGGAGGGGCGATGCGGACACCGCATCATTTGAAGGCAATGAGACGTGGCGTGGGCGTCCTAAAGGTTCATTGGAAGGCGTCGATCGTCAGTCACCACGCCCAACACAATGTCTCGAACCGAGCCACGTCGTTGTAAACCGGGGGCAGGAGGCAAGCTTCCAGATCTTTCTCCCAGTTCAACCACACCCGCAGCGCCACCTCGCTGCAGTACAAGCGAGACCCACAAGCCAAGGAGGGAGGGTCCGGCTGGTGCGTCAGCGAGTGTCGCGGGACAGGGTGCGGGGGAGTGGGGGGAGGGGGCAGGGGGAGGGGGAGGGGGGTCAGATGGTGCGCACACTGTAGGATTGGGCTCTATGCGGCCCGGCCCGTGACCAGTGGGAGCCAGCCGTCAGCTGACTGCCTGACGACAGATCGTCAATAGAGACCAGTCAGTCGTGGAACTGGTGCCCTTGGCATGGGTCTAGTCAGCTGGCTACTGAGGCGATCTGCCGGTGCCTTGGGCATGGATGGGTCTAGTCAGCTGGCTACTGACTGAAGCGATCTGTCGGTGCCCTCGGCATGGGTCTAGTCAGCTGGCTACTGACTGAAGCGATCTGCCGGTGCCCTTGGCATGGGTCTAGTCGTCTAGCTACTGAGGCGATTTGCCGGCGCCCTTGGCATGGGTCTAGTCAGCTAGCAGCTACTCAGACGAACAGCCAGACCTCATGGCATGACTGACGGGACCCGAGACTTGCAGTGAGAGAAAACCACTGGTACCCGAAAAGGGTCAAAAGTACAGCTTGCCGCTTGGCTCTGTGGCTTCTCTGTTAAAGCAGACGATGTGGCTCCTTTGTGTAAATCTATTTATTGATACCACGGTCAAAGTCCACCAAAGCCTGACACATACACAATCCACAGCAGTAAAACATATGTGGACCACTCACTCAACCAAGGGCCTGGCAAAACGTATCCATAAAAACAAGGAGATGCCATCAGCATAAACGCTAAAAAAAAGCCACTGACAGGATTTCAGCAAATCAGTCCCATTTCATATACTTGGAAGTACAAGTATCAATAGCAGTACCTAGTAAATGGTTAACTACAATAATCAACAATCTAAATGTTATTTCATTTATAAATATTCATCAATAACTGCACTTCGTCCTCATAATATTGATACCGGTACTTACCATGCTAATAATTTTGCTTGACAAGGTAATCCCTCAGGTTTTCGCAAACAGTTCTTGCATTTCCTGGTTGTTGACCATCTTTATATATTGCAATAAGTATACCTGAAACAAAGTGTGCAATACCGATTGAGTTAACTACATATTTCAACCCTGGGAATGGTTTTGCCAAACTTCAACTTAAAAATTAAATATTAAAAATGTCATGCATAAATCTGCTGTGCGCTAACCCCTACCAATGAGAGAGTAACTTGTAATTAATTTATGGCAAGAAAACTTAGGAAAAGCAACTCACATTGTTTAGACTTGGCCACCGACACTCCAGATTGCCCCTTCTTTCCTTGTGCTTGAGAATCATCTGATTGTAAATAGAAAAACTTTTCTCCTCCAATTCGAAGTCCTCCAGCGGATAGCAATTCTTTGTTGCCCAGTCCAGCTATTAGCGTCTTCACTTCATCAACAGTTGGCTGAAAGAGAAAACAGAAAGATGAGTAAAGCAACTCAGATGGCAACTAAATATAGCTGACAAAATAAAAGAATAAAACCAACATGTGGGTATCATTTCTTTTTTGCAGGTACAAATAATGGAACCAACGTATGGTAACAGTAACTGGAACAAAAACAAAACAATCAACAGTTGTCCAATGACAGTTGCAGGATGCACACATGCAAGTACTCTAATCAGACAGTATGGGAAGTTACCAAATGTGACATGAACAGGCAACTTGTTGGGTTAAATTCTCATTTTTTAAATCTCTGATGCTATCTCTTGGTACTCCTCAGTCAGTTCAGCAGACATTTTTTTGTATTACAGGTTATGCTAAGGTCACAATGTTTCCATTCAAATCAAGCGGAAAAATTACATATGAATTGAACTACTTGGGGCATTTGAAAAGGATGGTTGACCATAATCTTGTTCATTATATTACACGAATGTGATGTAAAAATGGTGGTAGCTAATTATTATCTATGATCTACATGTTAATGTCACATATATACATGTATTATATTGAAGCATAATGAATGCAGTAGCAATTCGCATGAACACCAACATCTTTCCATATGAGTCCTTCTACTTGTTGGCGTTGTCATTGCAGTCACTAGAATCAGTCTGGCTTGGTCAAAAACTGATCAAAAAGAATTGAGTAACTTGTACGTCACTCATGATGTGGAGACACCGCTCACCACTTTCAGAGATTGGGGCTTGTAGAATTGAAGGTGAATAATTAATCAACAGGTAACTGGTTCTATAGAGCATGTAGGAAGTGATGTACCCTGCATACAAATTTCTGCTGGTCATTCCGGTTTCCAACTTTTGAAAATGTGGTCACCTAGTTAACTTTCCGGGGGCCCAAATGTTTGCATTCTATACCGTAAAACTGTACATAGATTTCTTGGCAATAGTCCTGTGATGCCCTTGAAAATTATGAAATTGTTTGAAGCCATTGGCTTTAATGAACACAAATTTTATGGCTATGATAAAATGATAAAAATGTACTATATTGTTGCGAAGATAAAGGACAAAGTTCAGGTGCCAACTGGGCAACCAGCTCTACAGATACAGGTCACCCAGTGTAATAAAAAAAGTGGCTGCCATGGGTGATCAGATGTGTACATCGACAATAATAATGAGATTGAACAAAGATTTATTGATACATCTTCACACCATGCAATATCCAGCAATTGTATCCTTTCTGTATTCTGGGCTAGCGTTAGCATTCGCCAATAGCCATTTGGCGAGAAAAGTCGGGATTTGGCGATAAGAACTTCCTGGACACTCGCCAAAATGGCGAATATAAAATTTCAGCTACAAACCCCATTTATCAACTGTTCCTCTGGCTATCGAGGCATAGATGTGCCTGGAAAACACATTACATGGTAGATCCACTCCATTCATCTCCAATTAAGAGATTTATATTTATAACCAATATATTTGGCTAATTTTGGCTAATGTTTTTCCACAGAATTAGCCAAATTGGCTAATGAAAAAAATATCCTAGCGCGAGCCCAGGTATTCCATTTCAAAAATGTCACGAACATTGTTTAGTAGGCTACAGGACTTCAGATAAAATCGCCCATCATTCACATCATAACTTTAGTAGACTAAGCTAGTTGACTAAAACTGCATTCGTGCAATCGGCTATTGATGAATTTGTTTGCACATGGCACCTTGATTACAAAACTCTCAAAAACCATTCAATTCAGATCAGAGTATTAACCAGAATAGGTACACACAAGACAGGATGCTGATATGGCCATCACATTTTGAGCTCGCAATATACAATTGAATACAGCAGCAGTTCCCAGGGTATTAATCATTATTAGGATTTTTTTGTTTTTCAGCTTTTTGGCTGATAAAAAAAAGTGTTTGGTGCACACAAACATGGTACGAACCAATCAAGTGGTCACATTTTTAGCTCACATCGTATTCTTCCAAACAATCAAAAAGATTGATCACCTGTATGTGTGTTTGCAAGATGTTTTACGGACCACCAACATCTGAACAGGGGGCCATATCTGTTTTGGCGCATGCTGGTACCTGGTGAATGCAACTTGGTTCCCAGCCTATGACTCTTCACTAGATGGCGCTGTCAGACGGGCACTTTGCAGTCAATGACAATAGCAGCGCCCTCTCTCACAGAGAATTCAAAGTTTGGAACCAGGCTGCATTCACAGGCACCAGCACACGCCAAAAACAAGTATGGCGCCTGGTTCGCACGTTGGTGCTTTGTAAATTATCTTGCAGATACAGATGATCAATCTTTTTGATTTTTTGGAAGAATTTGATGGAAGAATTTTGATGGAAGAATTTGAGGTAGAAGATTAATCTATACAAAAATAAGATATTTAGCCCCAGTGTGCCTCCAGATAATTCAGAATTTTCAAATGCGCCTATTCTGTCCCCGTGTAAAACCCAGGCTGGAACCAAGACCCAATGGTGGAACAGAGTGGGTCTCCCGAGGCTAATAGCATATATGCTATCTATGTCTAAAATCTTAGACAGGATACATAAAGACTTGTGCTGAGATAAAAGAATCACGCACAAAAACCGATCTATGATCACTGGTAGACTTATTTGCAGTTTGCAATAAACCTTCAGAGAATTTTGAAAATTATCTACAAAAAACTAATTATTAAACCTACGCAAATCAGAAGTTTAAAGCTATAAATATGGCACCTCTCTGTCATTGTCAGTGGTTTAATCATGTTAATCTTAAAATTTGAATCTTCTTAACACAAACTGTCCACTGAAAATGTAAGACTGTTACATTTCGTGTTCATACAAACCCGGCAAGAATTAAATGTACTGAAAATTAAAAAAAAAAAACTGTCTGCAGGCGAGAAATCCTGCGATCCCCATATCGACGATGGGAGTCCACCAAGTCTGGAGACAAGACCAGACGAGAGGAGTTTGCCTGGTCTGGAGACAAGACCAGACGATAGCAGTCTGCCTGGTCTGGAGACAAGAGTCAAGAGCTAAAAGTTGAATAGCTCAATAGGTGTGGTCGGCTGCCATTATCGTTGACTCTGCGAGTCTCTGGACGTCTGTTCCAGCTGAAACATGGCTAGACACATTCCGCAATATTTATCAATTTAATTTTAATCACTTATTGAAATTTAATAGTTATTCCACTACAATTTACGAACTATGGTGTTGAGTTAAATTATATCACGGAAGAGAAGAAATTAAGACTCTCCTGTAGTGCCCAAACCAGGAACTCAAATCCGCCATGTCACTTGTCAGACGGCGTACGTTTTGTTCGGGTGTGAAGATTACTTACATGGAATTGGTCACTCGCTGCCCATAAGTTACCATCTAATCCACAAATCGCTGCTCTGTCGACATGACCAGAAGAGGTCATATTTGTAATATAACTATCCCAAGACATTGTAATTTGTTGGTGTAATTCACAGCAAATATCACCTCTTCTTTGCCTTGTAGGCCACGAGTCCAGTGAATCGGAAGTGGGAATAGCCGGCTCGTGGTGCGGCGCGTTCTATATAAGTCCGCCAAATGATTCACCTTCTTAAATAAGCTAAATTCTTGATTATGCAACCACAAAGGGCAATATTTGATTTCAAAACATAAACATGTGTCTAATTTGTCTACATTTGAAACAAATTAAGGATAAAAAGTGCATTATTTTAAGAGTATTTGTCGATTTATTTTCTTTGCGGAAGAATCTCTATGGCCATTGTATGTAGTTCCGTTTCATCGATGACATCATACGAAATGCATGTGTCATCCCGAGACGAGGTTGTCCGGTGGAATCTCCCTCTTAAATCATGTTTTATTCCTGCAAGTGTAGTTGTTACGTGCAATTCTAATACAAAACGTTCATTAAAGACTAGACATAACGAAAAACAGTGTAATTTGAGGTATCTTCATGGGCCTAGCTTGCTGGTTTTGAAGTGACAGCAGAAGCCTGAGAAGGTAGACCCTTCATTGTGAATTTTAATTTGCAAACGACAGCACCCTAAAATTATTGCGCAATTAAATACAGCTTCCATCATGTAGAATATGGGAAAACATTTCACTAAAGTTTATAAAGACCCTGAAACACATTTTATTTCAATAAACAAGCGTAGCCAAGGTTACTGCGAATAATTGAGAGCGTTTGTTTTTTCTCAACCTGTTGAACGTTTAATGTTTACGTTTAGATCTAACTGTGTTGAAGAATCTTCAACCTAAACGTGTTGAGGATAAAAAAAATGCATTTATTGTGTGTTTGGGTTTCCTTTGAATATTTTGACGTCATGATGTAGACCAATGTGTCAACAAGGTTGAACTTGTTGACAAAGTTGAAGTAAACTTGTTGAGGTTTCATTTTTGTTGAGAATAAAAAAACGTGCTTGAGCAGGTTTATGTTTAAGGTTTGTTTAAACTTAAACCTGTTGAGAATAAACAAACGCGCTCATTAGATTCTACTAAATTTTGTTTAGATCCGCATGTTGGTTTTAAATACCACTGACCGTTTAGCATCCGAAAGTTGCTTAGCGACGCGTCATGGTTCCTACTTTTTTCTGGGAAATGTACGTGACATAAATAATAAGCTCGATTCTGAGGTATGCAAACGTTATGTATTTATGAGTACGTAGATCTAAATGTCGATAAATTCAGCTAAGACTTATTATAATAGAATGTAATGATGTTTGGCAGACACTTAATTTAATTAAGAGTCCGCATATATTATAATGGAACGCCAAGTTGAACTAAACGGGGGGGGGGGGTGTATTAGCAACATGATCGAGCATCGCGGTCGAGCAATCACTGTAAAATTATGGCTTTCGGACGAAATACATCGGAAAGTGATATCCTTGTAGAAATAACCCCCCGCCCGGCCGGTCTGCCGCAATTAACCCATTTCAAAATTTCTAGATCAGCTCATGGATCTTAAGTAAAAATTTGAATATTCGTCGCTGCATTCATGCAGTGATTAAATCATTCCTCAAATAATGTTGCCTGTCAATCTTGTTCAAAGAGAAAAAAATGCCTCTGACGCCAATTTTCTGTCCCAATGAACAAGAAAGGGGAGCTACAGATTGTCCACTTAGATCTAGATCTATGATCTCGACGTGCCCATCTGCATGAGACTGACATTTTTTTTCCAAATAGCAGTTTTTGACTAGATCTAGATCTATAATAGATCTAATCCAGTTGACATAGAGTGACATTTTTTTGTCAATAATGCAGTTGTTGACTATATAATCCAGTTGATATCGAGAGTGTTTGTATGATAACTAATTAACCCAAGGGCGGATCCAGGGGGGAGGGGTCCAGGTGGTCCGGAACCCCCCACCCCCTTCCCTTCTGGTCGTTACAAAATTGGTGGATCCCCCTGTCGCAATTTTGTTCAGAGCCCGCCTCCGCCCACCCGCAGTCGCAAGTTTAGACCCCCCCTCCCCCCCCCCCCCCACACCCCTAGTTTTTGCAAATTACTGGATCCGCCCCTGTAACCTATATACTTTGCCAAGACTATACGTCTATGTCTATTTTAGAGGCCTCTTTAACTAAAAAATTCACTCTTAATGACCACAAAATCGCGCGCTTTTTTCTCGTTCTCCAGTGCCCTCTATATGGCGTATGGGCGGCACACCCTCACCGCCGTAGCAATAATGTAGTGTAGTTAAACTCGAGATCGATAGGGATTATATAGTTAAACTGCTAGATCCAACATATCCACCCCAACCCACCCCACCCTAGCTCCGGAGCAATGCTTTCGGTTATTCTTTCCTTTCATCAATGAATCATAAATTGAAGGACCACGAATTACGTAAGATATCTTTTTTTTCTGTATAGTTTTTGAACATATAAATTACAACCGATCAGGGCGAAAAAAGGGCATTATGTTCAGCACAAGGGTAATTATGCAATTATGTATAGAACTACAACGGCAGAGAGTGTCCGCCGATATGGACTGATTTCATTCATTTCAGGAATGAGAGCATCGGGCGATGCCATGGATGAGGTCGTTATGACGCGCTGGAACCCGGTCTTCACGCTTGTTGTCATAAACAGGTTGGCATCCGTCCGTATAACAACAAAAAACAGTTGCAGAGAAAAAAAATTAGAAACCATTTTGTGATGACGATATCGTTTCATATTTATCTTGTCGTTGAGGGACAACAGAAGTCAGGAATGGCCAAAGTTTGATGACGTAGTACACAATATCGCCGCTTTGCCGCGCATCTATAGCCAACCTGTAAGTACCGGTGTGACATAAATGTCTCTGCAATATTTTAGTTCTCGACGATTTTAGATTATAGTCTTTATCCAAAATAGAACCTCACAATATATTATTTCCGCCTGAGCGTATCAAAATGTTTCACAACGAAATAGTTGCTGTACGTCTGGGATGCTTTGAAGGAAGCCGCCAGCCAGGGGTCCGTAACTGGAAGCCAGTTTTTCGATTTGCGCCAATGATGCGTGTGCCTTAAGATAATAGTACGTCAAATTTAGTAGCGTAACTCGAAGCGCACCTATCGTGATCATAGTGCCGTCGCAAGGTCGTCGAAAATGTTGTGTAACTCAAAGCGCTACTAGACCAAAGTAATGGTGATTCCCCCTCGATGACGTAATCATGTGGAGGGTGTCACTGCTTCCAAGCATGGTCGCGAACTTTGTTGCCATAATTTATGGCACGAGCTGAGTCAATGGATGTCGCCATTCACTGCCAAGAAGCTTCCATAGGCATAGTATCTCAGTGCAGCCATAAGCTGCAGGGACACTGGCAGTGACTAAGAGCGATTTGTTGGTCGCCTCAAATATGGCTCTAGAATATCACAGAGTTCAAAAATGGTCGCTCGAGTAAGTCTATAGCGATCCTGAATTTCAATGTCTGACAGCGTGTCCGAGGGATTCCGTCTGTCACGAAATATCCTTTCAATTTGTTCTCGTCTCCGACGGTGTTGAAGGCAGAGGTGAAGCGCCATTTTTGTACTGTCCAAATGAACTATGACAGTCCTAAGTCAGGTCCGAGGCACAACTAAATTTTGGTAAACTTACGTACACGCAACATTTCATCCGATGTTACTTGCCCTTCGAGTTACACATTTAAATATTTAGGATTGTCTTAAGACAGTCCTACCTCTAGGTGCGCGTTGCGACTGCTTCCAGTTACGGGCCCCTGGCCTCTAACGCTGTTTTGTAAGGTTAAGGTTAAGGTTGGCAACCTCGCCGTGGATCACATCCTTTGGAATGCATTTTGCATGCGACGAATGTTCCCAAGCCAACGAAGACTTCTTTGTTTAGCAAGAGCAAGAATGCTTGGTAGACTGGCCCTGTCTAACACTTCAGCATTGGTTGCCTTGTCTTGCCAACATGAGCGTAAAATGTTTCGTAAGCAACAAAAATGGAAATTGTTCAGTTTCCTTTCTTTGCCACAATATGTAGTCCACGTTTCACTGCCATGCAGCAGACTGCTTAGAACACACGCCCTGTAGATAAGCATTTTGGTGCGAATGCTTAGTTTTGAATTTTGTCATGCACGTTTATTCAACCTACCACCGGCGGTGGCTGCCTTTCCAATGTGAGTGTTTATTTCCTCGTCCAGGAACAGAATATTTGTCATGGTACTTCCCAGGACCAAACTTATTTGCCACCTCCAAAGGCATATTATTTAGGGTAATCACTGGTGGCGCAATGGCGGTCGGCAACAACAGAGTGACGCTAAATCGTAGACGACACGCCGAAAAAATGGTTTTACTATTCTTCAAACTGTCCCAATTTTATCTGCAAACCTCTCAAATAGTCATACTAACCATGATGCATCGATATGAATTGCTTATTTCACGATACCTAACGTATTTATATATAATGTCGTCTAACTGGAAGTCGTCCAACTGGAAGTACCAAAATGGGGTGTCGTCCAAGTGGAAGTCGTCCAACTGGAAGCACACCGGTGGGATAGCCCCTTGGCTCAGCACGACTGTTTTTGTAACACTTATAGTCACGGCAAGTAAAGCACACGCATTTGAAAAGCCGATCCATGAGTCTCTGTAGCTGCCTCCCCTTAAACTTAGCGCGCAGTTTTGGAAGGTTTCCGTCCGATCTTGTGTGCAAATAAACACCCTCCATGTCCTCACCAAAAGCGGAAAAAGGGAGCATAGAGAAAAAGATGTCGAATAAAGTTGGTGCTAGCTAGGACTCAACCCTGCTTCACGCCATTTCTGACTTGGAAGCTCTGGGACGTAGATCCGTCGAACTGTACTGTGCGGAGCGAGTGTTCATGAAAGGAGCGAATAAAGTTAAGCAGTCTGCTGGGCCAGCCAGTAGACTAGCAATGTGATATAAAAATAAAACTCTGTTGGTACAAATCTATTTGCCGCTAAAAGAAAATACCGGGGGGCTGCAAAGTGATATAAAAATAAAAAATCGTTGGTACAAATCTATTTGCCGTTAAAAGAAAATACCGGGGGGCTGCAATGTGATATCAAAATAAAAATCTGTTGGTATAAAATCTATTTGCCGTTAATCGTTCCGTTTAAAAATAAAGCAGTATGGAGAAAAATTTTCGCCCATCAAGCGGGTGTCGACATGTTTTGAACACGTGACCAAAGTTAGCCAATCCCACGCAAGGCGTTGACGTCACTGACGACTACCTCCCGCTGAACCAGTCCTTTGTTTACATGCGAGCGGTGCGTCTTTGGAACAAGCTGTCGGCCTAACACCTCTCATGAATAGTGACAAGCGAATTTGACTCATAAACCTGAAACATCGATGCATTTAGAACAAAATGGTGTACTGTTCAGCTGTTGAATGTTACAATTCAAGTGCAAAAAAGGACAGCAAAAACAGGATATTATACCGCTGTCCACCAGGCGACCCACAGCTTTTGTGGCAATGGCTACGCAAGATTGCTCGTGTGAGTTTTAAAACCACCAAACATTCAAGAGTGTGTTCTCACCACTATGAGAACAATTGCTTTCAGTCGACCCGGCTGCTAGCTTCACGCACCACTCCTCCCTCCACCCCTCCGCACCACCCCGATAGACCGCCACCCCACCCACCCTAACCCATACGGCCGTTATGTAGTACGGCAGTCCTCTCCATACACTCTTCAGTGCCAGTGAGTTTGTAAGACAGCAGCTGTATCAAGTTACACACTGCCACTCCTGGGGAGGGGGGGGGGCACTACATATAGTTAAGTATATTCATATGTGCCGCCCAAATGACCCCTTTTTTCTCTCAATCCCCGAAGCAGAAATCTGCTGTATCTCTCCATATGGCCATCTGAGACGGACTTTTTTTTTCAAACTTGCAGTTCTTGACATAGTCTAATTGATATCGAAAGTGTTCAAATAAGTATCCTCCAGTCATGAATGTCAGTGTCGATTTTAAATGCTTTTTTAACCACAATGTTGTCAGTAACTATTTAAAAAAATTGTATCTCTCAGTGACCCCAAAATCGGGCCCTTTAATCTCACTCTCCAAATCCTCTCTACGGCTTGGGCGGCACACCCCCACCACTGTAGTAATGTAGTGCCCCCCCCCCCCCACTAGCGGCCGCTTCCGGAACCATGGCCTGCCACTCTACGAGTCAAAATTGGGCACCCTGCCAAGAATGACGGTGAACCCATGACTCCACCCCACCCGGCCCCCAACCGCCCCCACCCTCCCTTCTAACGCAACACGGCTTCACTGACCACGCAATGCGTTGTCAACGACCTGTATAAACAATGCCTGATCCACCATCGTCGACCTCTACAGGTTCAAACTGGTCCCCGATTAAATCAGCTTTTGGTGTAAATTTGGCGTTTTCTTCAACTTCTTCGTCCGACTCGCCAGAAATTATTATAGCTTCCGGTGGTAGGAGTCGTCTAAATCTACTGGTCGCTTCATCGCCGGTGACGTCATCATCAGGGCACTGAGGCGGGTGCCCATGGCAAATTGGGTGGTCGTGCAAAAGTGCTTTTAACTTCACTTATGTATGATTAACAAAATATATATTTTGTGTAATGTTTAGTTAATTCCCTATAGTTTAACTGGAAATGTAAGTGATATGGGCCCGGCATTTCCCTTTAATACTGTCAGCAGATCTGGGTTATACAAAATCTTGGAGTCTATTGGAGCCCCGCAGACTACCTAACTTTGTTCGCTCCTTTCATGAACACTCGTTCAGCCCAGTAACGCTGCTTTACCGATTCATCTAATATCCAAGTGTCTATCCTCCAGATTACCGAATTTTCTGTCCTGTCTATAGCAAGTGACGATTTTTCGCCGTTTAACCAGAAGGCATATCGATAGATTTCGATGCTATTTTTCCATTAAACACTAAGAAAATGGTCTACTGCGCGGCTTGCAACTGCCGCAATTCATCCGTAAATCGCGGCCCTGATATCTCATTCCACGCGTTGCCTATGGAGGGTACACCCCCCCCCCCCCCCCCCACCAGTGACTGTGAAGAGTTCCCTCCATGAGATAACTTCCAGTCACTTGCTCCGGCAAAAAGGCGCGCTGTTCGACATTGATGGGGGCGGGTTGCCTTAATTTTTTTTCTCCTTACCAGTCGGCCGAAACGAAGCGCTAAAACTCGCCAATTTAATTTTAATATGCAAAATTTTGGTGCAGAAAGCGATTCGATTAGGTTGGACAAATTAGCGGACCGGCGCATCATAATGCCCCGTTGCATGTTATCTTATGATGTTCCCAACAAATGCATCGCATTGCCGTCCATTGCCGCGGAGGAGACGATTCCGATTCCGACCATGCGTACATGTACACGTATTTCCAATTAATGCAAATTAATTTCCTTTTTGATCTGATGTCGCACATGATGTCGGAGGAGACCCTCATTAAGCCATATGTCTCTTGCATGAGGACCATCCAGGGTAAAGCATACTCCGTCTGTGATTCAAGATGACGTACGGGGCATGATTACAGCTTGGTCCCTAAGTGGATCGATACAACAAATGAAACAGAAGTGAAAGGAAGCAACAGCAACAAAAAAGGAAAAAAGAAAAATAGGTCCTACTACATATAGTGCTCGTAAAAACAGTCACGTCTACGCCAATCTTTACATTGCAGGCTTTCATTTTACACTTCATTCAAGATAATTATAAGTTCGTATTGCGTACCGATATTAGACCGATCCAATTTTTCATTCATCATTCAGCCACTGTTGCTTCTATCCAACCATATGACGAAAAAAGTCTTCTACGTGCGTTATGTCCGACCAAAAAAAGGCAGCGCCATGTCACCATCTTGTCAGTTTGAGACACGAATACTTTTCACATCATCTATCATTGTCAATTGCATACTCACGATAACGAAAATTATTGTGCACACAATGGCTAACTGGGCTAGCGAACCTCCCGGAACCACGAAGAATGAATGGACAACGCCTGTTCCAGATTACGTGCCCGGGTCCGGGATTGGAACCCATGATCTATTGATAGGCGGTCTAGTGTGGTAACCACTACAACAAGTAACCCTCCCCCCCCCCCAACCCTCACGCTCCTAGTCTGGTGGACGTAACGATTCGGCGATAAAACGATTCAAAAATCCGTGAAACGCACTGCGTCCGTGATACATCTTAGAAGAAAGTGATTGCGTTTGCGACTGTCATGTTTGTCAGAAGCAAATTGCAACCTTGTTTGCGATTCAAGAATGACGGAACTGGCCGCGTCTGCGATTTCATGGGGCGAAAGAGAACATAGGTGCATTGAAAAAAAAAACAGGATGATAAAAATTCAATTATAATTTGAGGGATACAAGCTTGACATCTGCTATAATTGCGGTTCTGTCAACCCTCCGGGTTATTGACTGCACTTTCTAGATCATATGCGTCGCGGATTCATGCTTATTTGGTTTGCGCTTTATTTAGGTGCAGTATGCGATATATTGTCAGCCGATGTTCGGCATTTAACCCATGAAGCATGCAACAAACCAAGTTTTAAAAAGAGATATAAGAAACAGGTTATGAAATGTCGTTAGGAATGTTGAATCCATTAATTAGACTGAAGTCTCAAGGTGATATTCTATGTGGAATATCCCTTACACTTCCCACGGAACAACATGTTCATGCGTATTCCCAAGCGGTTAAGTGTCGGTCATGCGATTGTCTCACCAATCTCAGAGGAGTGCAGCACCGAACGCGGAGATTGTGGTCCGATAGCGCGGTCACGTGGTACATTTTACTCCCAGACCTTACTCCCCGCCCAGAGGAGGATCACGAGGATTTGCAATATGGAGTCCAGGCCCAATCATACGTTAAATATATATAAAGTAGTCTTTCGACCTGCAACAAATCTGTAAATAATATTATAACAACCAGAACAGAATACTGAACACAACACGTATCCGTTGATTTATTTTATTATATCTCAAGGATTTGTGCAGTTCAGCAAGTGCAACCTTTACGCGGACCGCGGATTTTGCGCTCGGTTTATCTTAATCCGCACACGAGCGGAAAGTATGAGTGCGCATGGTCCAAATATCTGCGCCGATTACTCCGGTCGCATATCCGAACTCACCCAGAAACTCTGGGTGAGCGGTGGCTCCACCGCGTGAGTGGCGTACGATGACCATACCGCTACATTTTTGCCTGATCATTCGCTTCCTTCGGTCATTGGAAAAGACACATTTTCTGCCGCTGCTGCTTACAGAATAAGCTTTCGTATATATTTACGTGTGTTATTTTGTGTTTAGTGAATATGATAAACTAATGTATATCGAAATAAAAAAAGATAAGTTTGAAGGAGCATTTCGACAAAATTCTCGCAAATCGATGCTCATGTTACGGGCCCGGGGGGTGGGGTGGGGGGAGGGGGTACTTAAAACATGGCTGGGTTTGGAGGGGGGTTTCGCGGTAAAGCCCCGCTCGGAAGGGGTATTTTTTCGTGGCAATGCGCTCTCATTTTGAGAGCCCCCCCCCCCCCCCCCGTCGCAAGTTTAAAATATCCGCTCTATAGAGGTATATTTGTCATCACAAATGATCCGCTCTCTCAGGCATCAAGACGCGGCCCCCCCCTACCATATTTGTATAACAGTGCCCCCCCCCCCCCCCCCCCGTGGGTTATGGGTGAACTCCAAAATAAAATGAATACGAAGGACTTGCAAAGTAAACTATTTGGCATGAACCATGCAAGCTTTGCTTTACATTGAGACTAAGATCGATGCCCTCTGCTTATTGGCTTGAACTCAACGAAAAACACTCAACCATGAGGACAATACACGCCCTCCACCACAGCCATGTACGCACTGCAGCAAAGCTCACCTGTCAATCTAGCGACATCATTGGATAATTTCTAAATAACGCTCAGACGCAATGCTCCCAGGTAAACCCCCGCCAGACCTCACTTTTGCTACTATGACGAACGCGTTTATAGTGATATCGTGGAATAAAAATGGTAAACTCCCATCTAAACAAATTCTTATTTGTTTATCTTCCCCATACAAAGTTAACTCTGAGCTAAAAAAAATCGTGGCACCAACACTCGTATTTTGTGTCAGATGGATGTCCATTATAAATGTTCACTATTGCTATATCGGTATTAATTCTCTAATAAAGATCACATGACTCACTCAATTCACATGACTCACTCAATTCACATGAACATGAACACGAATTTTGTTCAAATGCATTACAACAGTTCTGGCATAACGTCAAACCTAGAAAAAACAGTGGTCTGGAAAGGGTAAATGGAGACACGCGACACAGGCTTATTTGAAAATTCGACATTTGCCTTTGACCCCCAAATTTCGACACTGGGGTTTTGAGAAAGCGACATCGACACAGATTTTTAAAAAAGACACTGCGCTTACCCGTAGCAAAACGTTTTATAGAACTCCATAGAATTTCTATAGACAAATCTATAGAAATATGATTTTCTATAGAACGTTTGTACATAATTCTATAAAACAATTATTTTCTACAGAACGTAAACCGATATTTCTATAGAAAACATTATTTCTATACAAGATGTACGGATACTGCTATTATAGAGCAATTGGTTGCTATAGAACGTATATAGACTCTATATAAATATTATCTGTATATTATAGAGATAATATTTCGACAGAGCCATTTTCTTTTCTCTCGTAGCCGGTTATGATCAGGTACGTTTGCAGGTTTGTAGAGGTACTCTTTATAGCCCGGGCAGCCTGTACTGAATCAGGGGTAAACCCGAAACAAATTGCAGTAGTAATCAAACCTCAAATTTAATCGACTATATATGTTTCTTATATATGGGTAGATTTCCCGCCATACCGGTCTAGATAGGCATGGTAAATTTGTGTTTGTTAAAAAGCTATAATTGAGGGGGGATGGGGGGGGTGCCTCGATCGATCGATCATCATTTGCAGTTTCACCGTCACCAATACCGGTTTGATTCGTCTGTCTGCAACGTTTAACTTTTAATAAGTGAAACGTCTACGCAAATCAAGGGTGCCTCACCCCCAACATGGTGTGTCTCCCTCCCCTAACTTGGGCTACCACCCCAACTTGGGGTTTCTCCCCTCCCCTAACTGGGGAGTCTCCCCACCCCTAACTTGGGGTGTCTACCTTCCCGTAATGGGTGTCTACCTCCCCGTAATGGGTATCACTCTAGCTTTGAGTGTCGCCCCTCACCTAACTTGTGGTGTCCACCCGCTTCTAATTTATGGTGTCTACCCTCTTCTAACTCTGGGTGTCTCCCCTGCTCTAACTTAGGGTGTCTACCCTATGCTTACTTGAGGATACTACCCTAACTTGGGGTACCACCCCAAGTTCGGGTGGTCCAACTTGGGGTGTCTCCTCTCCTATAACTTGAGGCCTCTCCCCTCCGCATACTTGAGGCCTCTCCCCTCCTCAAACTTTTGGTATCTCCCCTTCCCAAACTTGAGGAACCACACCAACCTAGGGTGTCTTCTCTCACCTAATTCGGGGTGTCCCCCCCCCCCCCTCATGACTTGAGGCCTTTCCCCTCTTCAAACTTGGGGTACCACCTCAACCTGGGATGTCTTCCCTCCCCTAATTTGGGGCGTCTCCCCTACCCTAACTTAGGGTATCTCCCCTCCCCAAACTTGAAGACACTTGGGGTGTCTCGCAACTCCTAAATTGGGGTATTTCCCCCTCTCCTAACTGGGGGTACCACCCCAATTTGGGTTGCCTCCCCTTTTCTAATTTGTGGTGCCTCCCCTCCCCTAATATTGGAGTGTCTCCCCTTCCCTAAGTTGGAGTGTCTCCCCTCCCCTAACTTGGGGTGCCTCCCCTGCCATAACTTGGGGTGTCTCTCCTCCCCAAACTTGGGGTACTACCCGAACTCGGGGTTTTCCCTCTCCGTTAACTTCAGTTATCTCCCCTCCCCTAACTTGAGGTGTCTCCCCCATTTTGGGGCACCACCCCAACTTGGGATGTGTTTCCTCCCTTAACCTAGGGTGTCTCCCCTCTCCTAACTTGGGAGGACTTGCCAGAACTTGGCTTGTGCACCACCCCTCCCGAACGTGTCGGCCTACGACCCCCCCTAACAGATCTCTTTGCAGTAGTAGGGGCGGATCTAGGAATTTGAAAACTGGGTTTGGGTGTTCATGGGACACCACCCCTAAGTTAGGGTGTGTCTCCTCCCCTAAATTGGGGCGTCTCCCCTCTCCTATCTTGGGGTACCCTCCGAATATTGAATCTCTCTCTACCCCCTAAGTTAGGCTACCACCCCAACTTTAAGTGTCTTCCCTCCCCTAATTCGGGGTGTCTAACCTTCCATAACTTAGGGTGTCTCCCGTTTCCTAGCTTGGGATAGAGCCCTAATATGAAGTGTCTCCGCTCCCGTATCTTAGGGCATTACCCGAATGTTGAATGTCTTCCCTCCCCTAACTTGGGGTACCGCCCCGACTTGGGGTGTCTTCCCTCCAATAACACCGGGATTACCATCTAAACTTGGAGTGTCTGTCCTCTCCTGGCTTGGAGTGTGTCCCCTCTACTTACCCCTAAAACTCCCTACCCCCACGCCCTTCCCCCTTGAAATTTCACATTCGATAGAGATGAAATATACATTGTTGGTCATGGAGGAAGAAAGATTGTCA
Organism: Arenicola marina; assembly: GCA_964019135.1. Taxonomy (NCBI): domain Eukaryota; kingdom Metazoa; phylum Annelida; class Polychaeta; family Arenicolidae; genus Arenicola; species Arenicola marina. The sequence goes on along the minus strand of OZ025254.1, from coordinate 26,974,231 downwards.
TTTCGTAAACCCGCCCCCCCCCCTTCCCCTCCCACATATATATTTTATTCATGTGATCAGGATAAAACGCGTCAATAATCGATTGAATTGTGAATATCGGACCATGTATCTGTCAAACCGGAGGCCCATCCGGCTCGCCATGCAAATACACTGCGTCGATCGACAGCCGGAAAGCATGAAAAGAGGTTCCTACTTTAAAATGCCCTAAACAGTTTTTAATATACAATATATTTTATCTACGTGTGTTGCAGTAGATTAAATAACTCTCCATCATGCACGGTGGAAATATGGGTATGCAGGTCACAATTCGTAGTGCGGGTCTCAGCTGCCTCGACTCCCTATCATTTCGTTTATGTAAAAATACATTGCTTGTGGGGTTAATAGGGTAAAGTAATTAAGCCATCCCCTTAAAAATATGTTCGAATAAATTGATTTTGGTAGATTTTGGAAACACCAATACTAGATACATATGGAATAAGAAAAAACAGGTTTGATTACTATTGCAACTTGTTTTTAGGTATATCCCTAGGTTGCCCGGATTATTATGTGAAAGGATACATGAAGGTAATTCTCTCTTCCTAAATTTATTACGCAAATCATAACATTAAGTTTATCAGACATCATTACACCCCGTAGGCAAATAACCTACAGAATTTCACTAAAAACAATTCTAAAGGTTTCTATCGATTTTTCTATGGAAATTCTAAACGTTGCCATGGAAACCACACGAAACAGTGGTGCCATCTAGTGATATATGCCAACACGTGTCTGTCTTCTACGCATGCCCGACTTTGATTGGCTCGGTCAGTATAGGGAAGTTTTGTACGGGCATTCTACCTTGTTAGGGCGAACCAATGTTTCACTATAGCTCACGTGTGACTCATACCTACCATTTATTACAATTATCCATTTTGTGGCCTGTAACAAGGAAGTGGAGTATTATACGGTTTACGGAATTCGGTAATGAAAGGAACGGAACTTGTGGCTTTTATTGTAGCAACAGGAAACCTCCATTAAATGAAGACTTCAGTAAAGTTATTAATACGGCACTCTATTACCAAGGAAACTTAAAAATCATTTGGAATGGATATGAAATTGAAGTTAGCTTTTTTGGTGTATAAGAACACATATATTGTATACATTAAGTAACATGGCATGTGGTTAAGCCTTTTTTTTTATCAAACTGGTAAATTTCGTGTGGGGAAGTATGGCTTTCTTGCATGTGTACTGTGTCATCAAAATGCGCCTACTGCTGCCGGTGTTTGCATTATCTGTATCCTATGTAAGCATATGATGTGATATATATTGCGGACAGAGTCAATTAACATTCACACGGTCAAACAATGCGTCCAGGGCCTCTTTCCAGAATCTGTTTGAATATGATATTAGTGTCATCATTAATGTCATTAAATATGATCCAGAAACACACAGAACACGAGATATGGGCGGAAAGCAATTTATTGCCATACATAATACATATGGTGGCAGGACTGGGATAAGATCGCGGCAGCCTGGCTCCATTCTGATTGACTAAGGGGGGTGGGGTGAATTCCTTTTTTCTCCGTGCTATATAGTGGACAAATCCTGACGATGGCCTATTGAAAACAAATCTAAAACGGGATAATAATGATAATATTAACACATCTTGCTCCAGACAAGCGTAATATGAAAAAAACCAGGGATCTCGAAAGTATGGACACACAATTCCTCACGTTTGGGTGTGTGATACCTATCGAGCATTGGGCAGCGCGGAGTGACGTACGCCGGGAGAAAGAGGAACTACTGGAATGTACACATTTTCAGGGCCGCAGACCTCATCAGACCAACAGTTATTACGATAGCCGTTGCTGCTTAAAAATAACACGGACAGCGTACTCACGAGGATAAAATGGTGCCCCATGCATCATCAATTTACGAAGCCATAAAATATACACGGTTAATCATATTCGGTGCTTAGCGGTGGCTTACATATCTATGCGCCTCACGAGAGGACCAGCAAGGGTATTGAAAAACAATTACATACAGTGGACCCATCTGCGGTAGTGTTATCAGCACTATCTTTCAAATCTGCATGCTTCAAATTTGGATTATGTACCCCCCTCCCCCTCCCCACCCCAGTCCCTACCACACTCTGCTGGCGTCTTCACGTGAAGTAGAGACAGTACAAGTGATGAGGGAGGAATGATGACCATTAAGACATTGCCATTGACATAGTCTACCGCACTCTGTGATACCTTTATAAACGTTGCTTTATATATTATAGTAACAACCCGACACAGTTTACTGCAGGAAATGATGACAAGTAGGAATTGCTAAATTAGAAAATATAATAAGGGGTTGAGATTGGTGTGAAGGGAGGTAGGGGGGTGGGCATCATCAGTGGGTAGGGGATGCAGCCGGGCTGGAAGATAGGAAGGATGTGACTAGATAAAAACATGTTATGTACACTCGGGCAACATATACTTATCTTTTGATGATGATGAGGAAATATCTCTTTCGAAAAGAGAAGCTCGCTATTTGATATCAAAACAGTGACCATCCAATGGTCATCCAATATCTAAAAGTTACTGGTGGCATAGGAGTGACACACTAGCTAGTATCGATTTACCCACAGGATGCACTTCTTAACTAGACCATCAACACATGATACAGACCACAACACTAACATAAATATAGCAAAAGCTACTGTATAGAAAGCACGCGATTCACAGACCTAGATATATCATTATCCGAAGTAGATCGACTGACTATTCAGCTTATTACCGATCTAATATCATTCACTGACTGATTACAAATTCGGATATATATATATATATATATCTATCTATATGCGTTTGTTTCCTTGGTTTCTCGTCCTTGCATGGTGATGGTATATAACAGCGAGTAGTGGAAGGTTATAGTCATAAAACATCACAAAACGTCAGTGTACGTCACAGTATCCAAATAGTGCTTCTCCTATGACGTCATTTCCCTCTGTCGAAAACGAGGCCGGATGTACACCCTCACTGCGTTTGTATTGTAGTGTCAATGTGTGACTTCATCCAAGTACGGCCAGATATGCATGTGTATGGCTCATAGACGTGACCATAACTAAGTATACTCAGTGACAAAATCGCTTCGCGTTCGATTTTTGAGATACAGAAAATATCATGTATGGTATCAATTGGACTCATGATATGTCACGTCACTGGTGCTGTATGACGTAATTAGGTCTTGCTGACGTCACAGGGCACTGTATGACGTAATAAGATCTTTCTGACGGCATATGGTGCTGTATGACGTAATACGGTCTTTCTGACGTCACAGGGTGCAGCTGTGTGACGTAATACGGTCTTTCTGACGTCACAGGGTGCAGCTGTATGACGTAATACTGTCTTTCTGACGTCACAGGGAGTTGTACCTGAACAAGCGAAAATGTGACGTCACTAGGTGGTGTGTCTCCCGATGCGATGATCTTTTTTCCCTTTCTGACGTCACACGGCGATACGTGACACGTGACGTTGGTTATGACATCATAATGGGCTTTGTCCTTAGGCGTCTGGTCGCTTCTTGAGGACGAGATCTCGCTTCCAGGCCGGCATGGCGTGGATCTTCTTGATCTCATCCTCTCGCTTCCTGCGCTCGGCTTGGTGAGGGGCCTGGAACACAGAGACCCAGTTATAGATATGGACATTATACGGACTATCCACCGGTTAGACCTAAGAGGTATAGGGACACATGGAGGGAATTATTTCCGTATTTAAGTTGATGTACCAACACCTAGCATTTCTGAATCCCTTAATCCGACATATTCGTTATCCGACACAAATTCAGGTGTAACCGAATGTGTCGATTTAACGGGGTCTGACTGTATATAACTTAGTCTGTTCATAATATTTTTTAGCCTCTCTTTGTGTGAAATACTGTTAACTTGTCAAGTGCGAAATCTCGACACAGTCAACAAAAAGTGAACAACACCGGTGACGCGCCTTCACGTAAACACGACCAGTCTAATGTAGCACATTCAGAATAGTTATACGTAACTCACCTATTACTCACTCATGGTAAGGACAACAATAATCGACCTGGTGGGCTCCATACATGCAAATGATGCCCCACATTACTTCCAAAATTATGCAATCTACAAGACCCGGACGGAATAGAAACCCGGAGTTAACCTCGTTAATTTAGCAGCATGTGTCCGACAACAAAAATAGTGTTAATTTAAGAAAACCAATTGCCCTCCACCCACCATACACATATTCTGTTTCACCCCCGCACCCACCGAATCCCTCGTTACAAATTTCCTTTCCAGCCCCCACACCCACCGAATCCCCCCCTCAGCCCTACACGTTTCGTTCCTCACCCCTGCCTAACAAATTTCCTTCCACGCCCCCACATCCACCGAATCCCTCTCTACAAAATGTCCTTCCTCGCCCCCACACCCACCGACCCCCCGCCGCCCTACAAATGTTTTTCTCACCCCCACACCCACCGACTCCCAGCCGCCCTACACATTTCTTTCCTCACCCCCTCCCCCGCCCCACACATTTCTTTCCTCACCCCCGCATCCACCGACCCCCGCCGCCATACAAATTTGTTTCCTCACCCCCGCACCACAAATTCCTTTTCTCACACCCACACCCACACCCACCGACCCCCCGCCGCCCTACAAATGTTTTTCTCACCCCCACACCCACCGACCCCCCGCCGCCCTACAAATGTTTTTCTCACCCCCACACCCACCGACTCCCAGCCGCCCTACACATTTCTTTCCTCACCCCCTCCCCCGCCCCACAAATCTCTTTCCTCACCCCCGCATCCACCGACCCCCGCCGCCATACAAATTTGTTTCCTCACCCCCGCACCACAAATTCCTTTTCTCACACCCACCCCCACACCCACCGACCCCCCGCCGCCCTACAAATGTATTTTCTCACCCCCACACCCACCGACCCCCCGCCGCCCTACAAATGTATTTTCTCACCCCCACACCCACCGACCCCCCGCCGCCCTACAAATGTTTTTTCTCACCCCCACACCCACCGTATCCTCCTCCTTGCGCTTCTCCTTGTCCAGGATAAGCGCTTTCTTCCACTCGGGCACATCGCGCCAACGATCTTCCTCGGCTTGCTTCTCCGCCAGGGAGCGCTGCAACACAACCATTACGTCACTTCCGTCCAAATCATATTACTCTTCTCCGTTAATGTTTCAGGCTTTAGTTGAGTTCCATGTAGTGCATTAAAATGATTAATGTCCACTGTTTTGTAAACTAAACTTCGCGCGGGTCACCTGGTATCTATATCAACAACAACAAATTGTCACAATCTATTATTACTTATCTGTAATACATCCTGATTCAGAGTGCAGTAGTTGTGCGATGAACATATTAAGTATTTGAGCCCGGATGATCCGTGCGTATATATATATTAATCCCGAACCGGTGTTTCTCTTCAGGATATTCACACGACATATGACATTGAACATGAACGGTGACCTTCAAATGTCCTCCGCGTGTTGCAGACACTCACCATGGCATCCTGTAGCAGCTGCTCGTTCTTCTTCTCGATCATGGCCGCCTTCCATTTCGGACAGTTGTCCGGCACTGCCTGGTACCCAGGAAGCTGCGTTGGATCTGAAAATAAACCAATTTTTTTTTTTTTAAATGTCACAATCCCCCATCCCCACCCCCCCAATTTCTTTTGTAATTAATTGTCCGTTGCAAGCGTCACTGGAAAGGAATTTGATGCCAACCAATCAATTTATTTAAGAAAAAAATCACAATGCCCCCCCTCCCCCCCCCCCCCCCCCACACACAAAAACAAACTGGAAATGAATTTGAAACCAACCAATCAAATATTAATGTTCGTTGTCGAGGTATGTTTCGATGTCCAGCAAATGCCAGATTTATATATACGTCTATATGCTCATATAAGGTTGTCTGGTAGTATATTCATGACGCGTTAACCACTGTAGGTCCTATCGCGTCAATGGGAGAAGGAGAGTGGAGCCATGTCCCCGGGGTAACCCCCTACTCTTTGCGAAGAAAGACATGGGATCTTTATCCTGCGACCACGCAGACATAGCCACAGCGGGGCGCTAACCACCGATCCACGTGCCGTTAGGCTCTCAGGTGGCCAGAGCACTCAAGGCGAGCGCTCTAGCCCACTGAGCTACCCCCGCTCACATATAGATATACAACAGCTCGGGAGGACGGAACGGCACATGGATTGGGACAGGGGGTGGGGGTGGAGGTGGGGATTGTATGCGCTAATGGTGTGACAAAAAAAGTGCATCCAAAGTGCCATGTAGTTCAAAAAGTATATGGTTCATCTACTATAATGGCGGATCCAGGGTCTAACTCCACGGGAACTGGAATGGAGATGTGGCTCGCCCCTGTTGAAATAGTAAGGCGGGTAAATGTACTCCTTGACATCAAGCGGGGGGGGGGGGGGGCGCGATGAGATATTCGTCCAGAAAGATTCGACCATAGATACCTTCGATCAAAAATCCAAACGGAATTATATATTTATTGGGGCAACATCCAAAGCACTCATTATTGGACTTACATGCCATGTCCAAGGATTAAACTTGCACAATTACAAGGCTATAAAACCTTGCCACTTGAAACCACATCGGGAATTACACCTGAACCGCGGCATCTGTCGGTGCAGATCGGGCCCAAAAGCTATTGAGATGGAAGGTGAATTTCGACTACAGCACTACTGATGCTCTTTCCCTACAAATTTGCAATACATATGGTTGGCAATATGCCAGCCAGATATATCAAACACGTGACAAAATGGCGAAATATTAGGCTCAGATCATCACCCCGTTCACAGAATCACTCCCCAAATGAGCGAACACCGTATATCATCACTTCCGGGCATATCCCGACGTGCAACAGTGAGACGTGACGCCCCTCTACCTGGTAGTTCCGGTTCCGTGTGTTTGTCATATCCATTGACGTCATCAAGATGGAGGTTTCTGCGCAGCGCGATTTCGATCTTGGCGGCTGTCTCCTCCAAGGAACACGTGCTTTCCGTCTCCACCACGCTTCCCGTCTCATCGCGCTCATCCTCCTCATCCTCCTGCTCCCTCTCCCTCTCTTCCCCCCGCTCCTCCCCGCCGCCAACCACCTTCCCGCCATACTCCGCCGGCGTCTCCTGTTTCCCGCTCTTCCCAGGCCCCACGTCACTTCCGCCTCCTCGCTCGGTTCCATTCTCCTTCACGCCGTTTGCTTGCGCATGCGCAGTATCTACTACTTGCCTACTTTTCTCTTCCGCATTTACCTCCTGATCCGCAACGCACGCGCTGTCCTCACCCGCAGTCGCGGAAACGTACGGTTCTGACGTCACTTCCGGGGATGCCATAGCGAAACGAGACCCGTCGTCGGCGTCGGCCGTCGCTACAGCCGAAATGTTGGCGATGTTGGACTCGGGATCCGGTACTGGGCTTTGGGATAATTCCTTCTCGCGGTTTTCCATGCTTGTTCAAGTCAGTGACGTCGCGGCATCCAAGAGAGGCGACTGCAGTTGCCAGGTAGTCGTAAAACGCCTCGTGATCGCCGAGCGATAATGGTCCGAACTACTTTCAGAGGAGACAGATATTTAGATACATTCGAGATGTGATATTCCTATATGAACCGCGTTTTGGAGTGAATGTCTGTTCTGAAGTCGAACTTCTGCAAACGCTGCGGTAGCTTGCTGTGATGGACTATGATGCAGCTCGAATCAATCTCCACCAACTGGGACGTCGCCAGTAGTAGACATGAGGAGCGCCGTCTGGTGAGCGAACTGAGGGACTGCTGGGAGGGTCTGCTGTTGTCTCCCTAGTGACGGCCGCCAACCCCCACTCCCCCAGACACAGCCCATCCCCACAGGACCATCCCACCCCTCTCCCTCTTCCTACCCACCCGACCCCTTTACCTCCAGCCTAACCTAACGCACCGCCTGTGACGTCACCGGCATGTGACTGGAAAATGGCCAATGGCGGAAGCGAACTCGACCAGACAGACAGACAGACTTGCAGGGACGTGACGGAAGGTTCACCGCTGGGTGACTGTTGCCGCCAGAGCCAGCTTGAGTCGGACACCCCAGAACGACTACTACCAAAATTACTTTGGGAGATTTTTTTTTACGCCGTTCGTTTCCCTGGTTACCAGTTGTCAGGGTGGTGATTTTTACTGTTACTATACCCTCCCCCTCCCTTTCCACCCGGCCCCAATCCCAAGCTCCAACTGCACCGTCCCCTACCTACCTACCACACACACACCGAGCGCCATCTAACGGACATCTGCGCGGGGTGACATCTGGCGGCCAATCTGGCTCGTCCTACTACTCCTGCCTTGATCACCCCCCCCCCCCCCTCCCCTCCCCCCATCACCACCAACCACGACCCCTGTATGACCCAGGCAGTTTCTCCGCCTAATTCAACTCGCGATATAGACAGAAATGTGACAGTGAGGCAAAGTATCAAAAAAGTAGGTCCAAATGACCAGCGACACAAGGTTTTTAAATGTTTGCATCGTTGGTACATGAACGTCGCTAACTCTTTAAATATCAGTCTCGCTGAACTGGAAAGTCAACCATAATCATGGTCCAAAACTGAACTTAAAGTTAGTCATAATGGAATATATATTGTTCACATGAGGACTTAGAACAGAGGCAGGGAGAAAATACTATGAGCCTCATCGGTCAACTCAAATTATCAAATTAAATTTTCCATAAAGTAAATGAAAGTTGTTGAGGCATAGTTATTAAGGCCATGGAATTTAGCCGCCCCCCCCCCCCCCACGCCGCCCCTCACCTCTTGTACACACCAACCTTCATACAAACGCTATACCGTGACTGTCACCCATACCACACCCCCTCCCGTCATCCTTTTGACAGCAATACAGCATCTGATTGGTCGCAAAGAGGTCACGTGGACGTGAGAAGGCGCGAGAGAAAGCGAGAGTTAATGGCAGTTTCCAGTGGAGCCCCGACTGGACTTTCCGTTAGTGACAGCTGGACAGGACATGCACAGACGGCCTGGCTACCTAGCTACCCACCTACCTACCCACAAACACACATAGCCCTCTCACCCTCCCACCCCAAACCTACCCTCGTCTCGCAAGCGAGATGTAACCCCCCCCCCACCCCGCCCTCCACTCGCCCCCTGTTTCACACCGCCACCGCCCCACCCACCTTCGCTCACTTCAGTTTCAGGATATAGCTCGACGTGAATAATGTTTTCAAATCTACATCCGCTTCCGGTTTAAATTATACTTCTTGTCAACTAGTAACCATAGGAACGATACAACCAATGACACGTGGCCTAAGGAACCGATCGTAAAAATTGTGTAGAAACATGTCTATATATATTTTAAATCTCATTAGCCATCACAGATTAATTAGTTTAGTCGCTTTTGAAAACCTCGCAAAATAAATTAAATTCATACAAAATAAAAATAACTTGACCCCAAATGGTCATTTGTTCATCTAATGGTACTTCTCTCTTTGCTACCAAATCAGTCTAGATGTACAGGGATAATTGTGGAATAAGGCTCAGCAACTATATACATGTCAAATTGAAACCGGAATCGGGATGTACACTTGAACAGATTATTCACGAGTGAGGAGGGTCACCCACTGCTGTATACTAAGATAATTACCATCACAGAGAGGCTTCATTGGCACTCTCGTTACGTAATAAAACACTGCTGGTAGTGACCTAAGTTATCGCATATGAATACTACTCAAATAAGTAGCTGATTATCATGAGGCCTATGTAGATATTAACGCAATGCAAACACCAAAAACAGATGCACAGAATATATGACCAAGCAACATACTGAAACAGCAGGATATATGATTAGCCATTGTACTAAGAAGTGTTGGCTGCAAGAGGAAGTATGGGTAATTGCTGTGGGAGCTATTGCAAATTTGGCCTAAATTGATTACAATACATGTATATAAATCTATGTCATTTATATGAACATTTATACATTAGCATTAAGGACTATGCCAGTCAAAAACTTCTTCATCGAATTTGTTTTTAGCAAATTACAAAAGCCACTGCATTCACTGCGATCCTAATTGACGACAACCAATCAAAAGTCGCCATTCCTGGCCTGACGTCATCAGCTCGGTTGATGAATATATGACGTCACAGAGGGGCACGGGGTCAAGGGTGGCGACCAAATCGTCATTTATTTGGCGCAGGCACTCACCAGATGTCGCTACCAACAACTATAACGCTGGCTCCGGCAGAGCAAAATGCGAGACTGCTGTATATAGTTCTGGTTGTCGTAGGAATGCGGGTGCGGAATGCAAAGGGTTACATAACAACCTTTGGCGCGACAGGTAGCGTAGGGGCTCCACCACCAGCGTCGCTATTGTTTTACCATCTGTGAAAAAAATCACAACCCCACAACCATCGACAGTGATTCATTGGAGAGGTTTGTGCAGCTGCAAGCAACCCTGAGGGACTCCCCACTGGGGCGGGTGGCGCGCGGGGGGAGGTAAGGGGGGGGGGGGGTGGGGGGGGGGGGGGTGAGATAACTTAATGGATGCATCGCTGGAATTATTCATTTCTTTAACGTGCGTCGATCGATTCACATTGAAATCAGACAGAGGAACTTTGGTTGGCTTCGAACGGCAGTTATGGGATGAAATGAAGCCGGTGGACTGATGTGGCCATGCCTGGAACAAAAGTACATTCCATCGAAGCGATACATCTTGGAAAGCCCGGGCTTTAATTGGCTTGTGAGAAATCAAAGCGAGGCTATATGTACAGCGCCTCAACATAAGGGAACGTACAATAGGATCGCCATGTGGCAAAACAAAGATGGCGCCCAGATGCACGTTAAATCAGCAAAAAAGGCGAGGAAACGAAAAAGAGACAACGACGCATGCGCAGGAATGGACTGAGACACGTGGCGACCTTCATCGGTGAGAAGAGATATTTTCGTGTTTTTCTCACGTTGAGACTGAGAGAGAGAGAGAGAGGAGGAGAGAGAGAGAGAGAGAGCGAGGGATAGAGAGCGAGAGCGGATGAGAGCAAGAGACAGACACATTCGAGAAGGCCGGAAACCGCTACTGTGAGTCTCACTAGGCAACAAGGTAAGTAGGAGTGACGTATATATCCTTACAGCCATAGTGTTCCAGTAGCTTAGGTTCATTGCACATCTGACAAACATATACCCGTCAAAGGGACTTACCTATGTTGAAGTCGTTACAGCTTTGAGATGAAGTTTTGTGTGTTGGCATTGTGCCGCTCGAAAACGCTGCAACGGGACGGGAGCCAGCGAATTACTTGCTGATCGAATCGGGCAAACTATACTCAGTGAGTAAGTGTTCTCTGCATACACCCACATATTTCCTAGTTGTTTCACTTCCCAGATAACAATACACCTATATTTTAAATCTCACGAGATTTTGCAACATTACTTTGAGTGCTACCGACAGGAAGAGAGATATTGTCAACTAGAGAGCAGACGATTTGTTCTCAAAATTGCATTGCTTCAAATGACTTACTGACTACACTAAAGAGAGACCACATAACGTAAATAAGCATTTTGAGCGATGAAATGGAAATATGGAGGGATGTACACAATTAAATATATGACGCAAGTACAACAGAATAGCAAAATAAAAGTAATAAATAAAACATTCCTTTATACAATAAGTGTTTGTTTATAATCTTGCATGCGACGACCAGAACAACACGGCATAAGACTCGGGCTATAATTGAAATTGCATTGTTTCAGAAGTCGCATTATCTTGGAGTGTTTCATCACATTGTTAATTGTTTCTTTATCCGCATTAACGATTCCGAAGACGTGTATGATTGCATACATGCTCTCACCTTTCTGTTTAACACCGGGAGAACCAGGTCTCGGCAACGTCTGAGACACACCGACTGGCCCGAAACTGCCTATGCTGCTGTTGCCAAGACTACAGTTGCTATGGACACCGCTTGAGCTGCTGGCGTTGCTGATGACGCTGCTGGTTTCTATGGAGTCGTAGTCACCAAGGTTAGCGAGTGGATGAGAATTGTTGTTGGTGACGTTCACTTCTGTAAGAAATGACAAATAACCAAAATGAATCCAACTTTGTAAGGGACTGGAGACATTGAAGGGTTATACCTTTAAAACCTTATAATTTGACATTACATTAGTCAGGTACCAGGTAGAATTCATTTCTTACTGTACCATACTGATTTACCATATGCCAGCAACCAGCTATCTTCAACTCAGAAATGAGAAAAGAAATGAATAGCAAAATCGATGTTTGGTATGAGACACCAACCGGACCCTGGTTCAATATCCATGCATAGCATACTCGAGCATCAGGAATGAGTAATATGTGAGCTATCCTCTGGCAAATGCTGGCGTGACTGAACCACCACCATCCATGCGTCGTATATTAAAAAAGGCGATAGCTGTATGGAGAGGAGATGTAACTAAGTCGATTATAGCCGAGATGCTCAAAGCACCACGAAGTGGACTGTCACCTTACCTGCACAGATCATAAAGTGGTACGATTAGTGGGGTACTTGGGGTTACTTTGCAATAAGCGCGCATGCATCAACGACGTCAAGTCAAGATGTTTAAGTTTTATGTTGGGCTCATTGTATAGATTAACAGATGTGGGTTTGATACAGTCTCTGGGCAGGAAACGCCCCCGCGCTGTCTATAGTAGTATAAAAGTAGTCACGAGGGACGATAGGTCGAGAACGAAGTACTCAGGGGTGGGAGGGGGGGGGGGGCGGGGGCTGAGGCGTATAACGTCGAGAACGCCATGAGAGGATGCCCTGGGAGGAATTGTGAGTGACACCCATAGTGACGTCATATGGGAGGCATTAGGTTGCACGTGACGTCATATGGAAACTATTATGTCGTACGTGACGTCATACGGGAGGAATTCAAAGTTCGTGGCGTCATATGGAAGGAATTAACTCGCACGTGACGTCATATGGAAGGTATTGTGTCGTACGTAACGTCATATGGAAGGAGTTTTGTCGTACGTGACGTCAATTGAAAGGTATTATGTCGTACGTGACGTCATATGGAAGGAGTTAATCCGTACATGAAAGGCGATCAAGAATGTTACCACGCGTGATACCTCATTGCCATGGTAACACATCACTCCTGTAAATGCAAATTACTATGGCACTGGCAGAATAAGTATTTAGCCGAGGAGAAGGTGCTTTTCAGGCGTTATAACTATACAATATACATGTATACGGATTTACGTATAGAACTGTCAAACCAAAGGTTCACTTTTACCTACTTACTTAATTCAAATAATTATAACTGCAAATGAAAAAAAATGGTCTGAGAAAAAATGCATGTATATAGTTTATTGGCCTTATAGCCCTCACCCCTCCTATACACTATCTTGCCATTAACGCCGAGAGTGACATAAGGGCTTACTAAGGCAATGATGATAATTAGGTAATCACTGTACACTGCACTTACCCCGCGACATCGTTAAGGATCACTTGTCAAGGTATCCGACGGTAAATAGGTATATATCTATATAATTAGTTTTATATCCTCCTTAGCACGCCGAAGTACGTGACGCTTCCGCCGGAGGGCTTTAGCCAAATGCTAGATCGCTATGCAGCGGATACAAGTGGACGCGTGTGGGTGGGTGTGTGGGTGTGTGTGTAGGGGTGGGGGACGTGGGGGTGGGGTGGACTAAAGATTGGGGGCGGTGGTGGGTAGTAGATAAGCATTGCAGATAGATACACAATCAGTCATCAGTCATTGGTGATTATCAGACACGCCGACCCGCCGTACATCGCTCGCTGTAGGCGGAAGCGACTCCAAGGATGGTGATAGGTATATACATGATAGGATAATAAAGAGGGTGATAGAACTATGGGAAGGGATTAAAACAAGGAGTACGATGGTGAGGGGGGGTATCCTTATTTATTATGCGGATTATTCACATGCACATGTCGCAGTTTTTCATTTCGTATAAACCCATTTATATTCCGTGTATTAGTGCTATTTGCATTCCTTATTTTCGTCGTTACCACCCCTTACATTCGGGATTGTGCAGCTGACATGCAATTTGATATTATGTGTTCTACCCAATGTATTTGCTATTTTCATTGGTAGGAAAAGAAGGACAATTTTGAAAAGAACTGCACCAGCTGCAGGTGTAAAGTAATAGTTCCCTCTCCTATCAACGGGATGCCTTTCTTATATATCGACCCCACATACCGCGACTCATGCCCTTAACAAACTTGTTCTAGGCCTCTAAAACAATGGGCTTATATGACATTACGTGACATTTTGAGAAAAAAACGGGTCCAGTGACTCCATGTTAGCATATCATAAATAATCGTAAAAAGGTATGCCCCTTATAAACTTCACCGTCGCCATGGTAGCGACGCTAGCTGAAGGCGGTAACCTAACAACGAAATGTCGTCTGCTTTATGGAACAGGTGTCTCAGGAGACAAGTGTACGCGCATAAAAAGCCCATGATTAGCCATCATCAACTGATCAAGGGGTTGAGATTTAAGAGGGTGAGGGGAGATATGGGGAGGGTCCCGAAGAGGGGGGGGGGAGGAAGCTTGTGGGTTAAGATTCGTGTTCTACAGTGATTTAGAAGCATGTGGGTTAGATTAATCACGATTGTATAGATTTTATATGGGGAATTCCATCGCTGGAGCTCGCCCGCCTTCTGAACAACAGTAACACCCACACCATGGTAGATCTTGGTCAATATTAATGACTCTTTCTGCTTAATGCTGTTTCTGCTTCAAAGAAATACCAAATAGGACCGACCGATCAGTAATCGTTTTGTTCGTCACTTGTCCAGCGAAATGTCTGATTTCAAGTCGCCTTCAGTACATGCCTTGATCAATGATAAATTAGTGTTCTATGCCACTTTTGTGCACATAATGAACAAACTGAGCCATGGTGGGGGGGGGGGGAGGGGTTATGGTGCATAAGATGCTCCTTTTCTCCTGTTCTAAAAGTCTAGAATGCGACACGTGATCGGAACTGGAAGCACTTGACGAGATACGTGCGGCCCCCGGTTGCTATTGACGACAACATGCACGTGAGTTACGCTAGCACCGGTTGGTATTATAAGTACTGTGTGGGGTGTGGGTGTGGCGGGAAGTGGGGAAGAGGGAACACATGCGGAGGTGTGTCTCGGGGTGGGGGGGTGGCGGTGGGGGGGGGGGTGGAGGGGTTCAGGCAATGGCGACACTCGTGAGGATGGAATAGCTTCTAATAACGGTGGTAAAGCTTATAAATTGAGCTGTGCAACTCGAGTGGGAACCCGACAACAGCCTCGCAACCGAACCACGAGTGACGCTCTTATCACCGCCGGGTCTGGTTGCTAGGAGACGAGGGATCATGCGCATGCAGAATCTACATCGAGGTCACATTGTGCAATCGTGTCAACCAAAACCGGAAGGGCATGATAGCATCACACATGGTCACCATGGGAACCAGGAGCATGTCGATAGGTGCCGGGGGTGTGAGTCGGAAGGGCGAATTTTTCAACGATTGGTTTCGCCCGACGGTGACGTCACAACAGCTCGCCGTGACGTCATACTGTGACGTCACACTCACCGTCCTTGGTGGGTCCGTCCCAGACTCTCTGGCCGAGGGGACTCCGCTTGAGTCGGATTCCCGTCTGTGCGTGATAAGCGCGGCGTGCACGTCCGACTGGGTGGAGCTGGTTCGACTTATGGGACGCTCTGGATGGGAAAGACAACATGATCCAGAAGAGAGGCCAGGAAGCGCCTGAACATCGGACAGACTTCCAGGAGGAACTCTTCACAAAACGAAAGGCCATGAGAGGGCGACTGGGGGCATGCCGTGACTGGGAGCCGGTTTAGTCTGATCCAGACATCCGGATATGTCAGTCTCGAAAGGGAGCAGACCGGGGGGATCAGAGCCGGTGTAACCTGATCCAGACATCAGGAAATGATAACACAGAGGTCAACATTGTACTCATAGGGAATGCCATGCACATTGTTACACCAAATATTCCCGCCCTGGTGGGATAGACAACGGTCAGTCACACGATGGGATAGTCATTATAGATCAGCAACAAACAGCATAAAAACAAGGCTCTTTCGAAAAACTGCATCTGCCAACATGCGTAACAAAGTAACGATGCTAAACAAAGCATGCCAACCGCACAAACGAACACAAACGTCGCCCAAGAGGGCCCGATAGTTCCAAACCACGGAATAAAAACAACAAAACACCAACAACATCCACTAACCAACCCTGAGATAAATATCTCATACAGCCAGACAACAAAAGAAAAAGAAAATAATAAAAGTAAGGGAATATATACGTATGTACACAAATATGTACACAAATATGTACACATTACAACAATGTGTTTGTGGAAATACAGCAGCTGCTTACAGCAGATCTCAATACAAAAACGGGACAACCATGACGAATATGTAATGTAAAGTCACTGTGTGAAGCGAAACGTCGATTCAGGTCTAGGGGCCAAAATTCCATGAAGAGGGCCAAATGTTTAAACGATTTATTTTTTAAACATTTAACTCCCCCCCACCCCTTCCACCCCATCCTTCTCCCCACCCCAGTGTCCCTTTCTTGTAGTAAAGACAATTGAAATCTATGCTATACAGATGCACAGAAGGCGGCTATAAGCAAATATCAGATCAGGGGCGGGTCCAGGACTTGCGGGTCGGGACGGCAATATTTTTATGTCTGCCCGTGGGCAAAATATACCAATTATCGCCCATAAAAGCGACTTACAATGCGCAACGTTATTCGCGTGTAAACGTCATTAATTTCAGTCGTAGTAGAAGTGGTTTATTCGGTACTAGCCGGCTGGCTTTCAACCCATGGTACACGTAGCCATACAAATTCAAGGAACAAACGGAAGCAACGCTACAAACATAGCCAACATCGAACGAATTAAAAAATGCCTTCCTCTCTCCGCCCCCCCCGCCCCCCGCGCCCCCTTCAATGCATAGCTAAGATATCTAGCCAAGTCTGTTTATTATTTATTTTAAGAGGAACGTGTGTATGTTCGTTGTGGAATCGTTGGTTAATTAAAGGATCTAGTTTGTAACGGCAGGCGGAGGTGGATAAAATATACCCATGGCTCACGCGGTTTTCGGGGGTAGGGATGAGTGGGGCGGGTGCGGCCCCTATAATGGGGTTTACGGTAAGGACATAATGTTCACGGTCTATGTACATAGTTGGGAAGAATGATCCCTGGCCTTCACCACGGTCACGTATATTAGATCCATGCGTTTCCGCCCAGGTAACATGGGTCTACGAAGGAAATACACAGCCGAAAACCCCAGGGTAGTTACTGCAGTAAAACTATTTCTTCAAGTTTAAAGCAATATGCTTACATGCGCCATCTTAGATTTTTTACATTTTAGACTCAAGACTAAAGTATCTCAAAATTTATGATGCATATGTTTTTATATCTTTTTGAGTCTGTAAAACAAACATTTCAACATAAAACTGCGCGGTTTATTTTTATCGCGCGCGGACGTGATAGCGAGCCGCGGTCGACATCACACACAAAATAGCGAACTGCGAACAGGCGCGTAGGGATATAAAGCCGGCCACCAACTTCTGCTCCGTTGACCAAAATGCTTCTACTCGGATAGCCCGCAGGCTTTCAGGATTTAAACTCAAGACAGAGTGTACTTATTTGACATATAGAAGAGGTTGGTAATACAAAAAATTACGGAAGATATTGCTTTAACTGTAAGTTGCTTCTGCTTTTTCTCCTCTTTTTTGCTTCCGGACTGGGACATGAATGGCGGTGGGACAATGTTCGTTAAGGACGAGGGAGACCTCAATACATCTATAGGCGGTAAGGGTGGCCTAAAATCATGAGAGCTGTCATCTGGGGATGTCGACGTCATTAAAGCTACTAGAGTAGCAAAGTAAACAAGGTAAACAATGTGTGTGAGCCATGTATGAGGATGCTTCCCTTGTTCTTCATCAACAAACATATGCCACAAATATATGTCTTGACCCTGGGGATCCGAATGTACAACTGTGTGGCTATATATATTGGAGCATATTCTAATATTTGTATTTGATAGGTCGCTCGCAATGCGCAAATAGACAAAAATACTTGTATGAGGGCTTCCCTATAGTATCTACGCCCCGATCTAGCATTCCCTACAACGTAGATGCTTAGTAGTGGGAGTTATAGATGACTGAGGAAATACTTCTTTCTATCTTAAAAAGTCAAAAGAAAAAGAGCCATTTCCGACTGCTCTACAACGTCATATATATTCAACATAAGACGTACTTCTGCTACAAACAAGGGGACTATTTATAAGTTAAGGAATGCTGGTGATATCTCTGTTTGTTTAACTGTACACGTATGAGCACTGCTTATTGATCTACCAGATCTCCGAACGATAACTAGCTTGATACTTATTCCAGAGAAAAAAAAACCCTCAAAAAAACAAGCAACATAAAATTCTGGAGGACTTCTAAACAGGGTAAAGAGGAACCCTATTTATAGTCGTTCTATAAAAGTCCAAAATATCGCAACGCTGAGTACCATGTTCCAAAACCAGCTAGACTACGACCTAAAATGACAAACATGATTACATTTACTCACTGAGTCGCATTCCAAAGATAGTGTTTCCGTGCTCTTCCATAGTGAGGAACGAAAGGAGGGAAAATGAAACCATTGATTCCAACTTCAAGTGCCAATCCGACGACATCAAATCAAAAAAATAAACAACTCGATAAAACTGTGATTTGTGTACACGACGCCAGTAGAACCAACCAAGCAGCGCGCTGTGTACTTTCGTTAGTTCACAGCGCGATGTTGTTGTGGAATACGCCAAATTGCCGCGCGTGCATGATGATGGAGAGATCACTCCATCATCGTCACTGGGGTGGTGTCCCCCAGGCCGCGTCCATGACATAGCGCGGTCAGGCCAGGCAAAAGTAAGATGTGTTTCTAAACCCAAAGACCATAGTTTTTAAATGAGATAATATGGTGTTTTTTATGGGGGTTTCCGAATCGCTTACGTATTACTCGTTACGCGGGATATGACATAGAAGACGGACGGATCATTATTATTATATATTATTATTTGTCGTACAGCTTGAATGAACGACAAAGGGTTCGGTGACAAAGGTTATAATACCGGCAAAAACCACTTCATTGACTCACAACAGGCATTTGACTGTTGCAAAACATTAGTTATAATAGTCAGGCGGGGTATTGCGTGAAATGACTCGGCGTGGCCTAAAGACCCAGGGGTGGTGGGGGTGGAGGTGGGAAGAGTGGGAGGAGGGGGGGGGGGGTGCTAATTGACACCTTTCTCTCAGGCCAATGAGACGTCGGTCACGTGACCTTGCGGGCCAGGAGTCATGTCAACCTAATAGCGCGAAAACTAATGAAACACCCACGACCTAATGCGCTAATCACCTCTCCCCCTCACCACCCCCCCCCCCCGCCTCCCCCGTTCCATCCTTCTCCTCACTTGAGCGCATGGGCCACCACACAGCCGGGTATCCATAAAAACTATGTCGTTCAAACTAGAGCGCCAATCAATATATTGACACAAGCTTCCGGTAAAAAGAACCAATCATGACGTCGGTGTTGAAGAGGAGACCTTAGATTTCAAAAGCTCTGTTGATCAGGGTTGGATATACAGGGTTTTGTTTATACCTTGGACAGTATCAGTCGAATTTATATATGGAAACGATGTAACTCAGACACAAGTCGAATGCAGATGATTAATTTGAATAAGAAAATGAAACGTATACGTTGGTGCTTAAGTTTAGGCAGCTTTTGTGCACAATGAGGCTGCATTAGACCAGATTTGAACATACAAATGGTGTTATCATTGAAGTCGCCTGCTATGGCAGTGCCATCGATACCAGGTAGCAGCGATTGCGACGCGGATTTGACTGGTGTTTGGCGGCACTTTAAGGTATGACGAAGGCCAGAGACAGGCATCGCAATACCTACATAATGCCATTAAAGGGCGGAGGTCATACAAATTGTACATTTAAAACCCTAATCTATCATTACCGTAAGTTCATCAATAGAAACAAAGTCAGTAAACGACGAGTATAACTCCATTATACGTTTGGGGCCTTGAAAAAACCCGATTCAGTTTGTAAACTGCTAAATCGAGGATAATGCTGAGAACACGACGAAGACACGAAGACATATATGTGATTCCTACCCCGAGTATATACATATACTTGTCTTCAAAATACTTGAGGCCCTCTGCCTCAGTCGATGTTTTCACGCGGATACATCTGCTACAATATATAAGCGCAATTTTATGCAGCGAGATCATAAACGTGGTAACTAAAAAGAGGAGGTACAGACTGAAAATATTGACCTCAAACTTCGTTGCAACGGCTTACGTCGTTACGTTATTATTTTACCCATGGTGTTGACCACCAGCTGATGGCGACGGTAAGGGTAACAGCTGTGACAGTCTGACTATTCGTCGACGTCGGGGGAATGCGGCACGACCACGCCAGTTGTACCCACGCCCATCTAGCTACATACACACACAAACACACATATATATAACCCATAGAGAAGTACAAACTGTCACATACCTGAGGCCATGACTTTTTTGCTCAACAAACCGCAGCGAAGCTGGCGTGGCCGTCGGTCACTTTCACCGATTTTTATCCTTATTTTTCCGGTGTTTAACACAGGAAAATTATCGGTTATATCCTTCCTTTTCGGTGTTTTTATAGAGTAGTTTAACGTCCAGTGAGTAGCTGGGATTATTCACTCGCTCGCGACGGCTTCGACGCTCCCTCCGTTTGCCCCACAGTTATTTTTTCGCGATTCGCGACACCGGGCGCGTCAGTAGCCTTGTGTCGCCAGGCGACGTCGACTCATTGTGTCATCTCCGTCGGTGATTTTTGCTCACGCCACGTCAACGCTAGAGAGGTCGGTGCGACATCAACCGCCCATTTGGAGGCTGTGTTTGAGGGGTGAGACAAGGGGGTTGGTTGGGGGGTGGGGGGTACGTCCTCTATGAGTAGGAGCCCAGGGCCTGTCACCCCAAGAATGTCGCTTATGTCAAGCAGTAACCCCCTTATGCGCACGCAGCCTTTTGTTTTCTTTTCTACACACAGTGACGATGTGGCGTGCTGCCCGGTATTATTCCACTCGGCGCCATGACAGCCGTTGTCTTTTTATACAGGACTACAGAAGTAACACCCATCCGTCGTGTGTGACGTCACCAATCGCGTGTGACGTCACCATTCTCATCGCCTCTGGGGAAATTAAACACTTTTTGTCCTTAGATGATGTTTAATCGTCGTAAAAAAAGAAAGGAAGTTACCGCTCGTCAGCTGTATACCAGCGTAATAATAAATCATCCCTTGGGGTTATTTTTTCAACTCGCGGAAATTATGATATGTTTCTTCTTAAATAGAGGCAGTCACACTCTCCCGCCGCTGGTAAAGGAAGGCCTGCTTACCAGAACTAGGACCGGAGGAAGAAAATAAGTTTGGGGAGACTTTGCAGGGGCGGGGTGGCGCGTTCTAAAATGTACTGTTTAAGCAATAATCTCTCATTTTTAAAGTAAAGGACCAATGTCATTGCGTACAATGAGGTATGACTTTCTTGTAGCATGCAATGGAATATAAGTATGAGGATGATTCATTGGCAAAGGTCGTATGGCTACGCTGAGATAGGGGCAGGGTAGCCCTGGTACATGCCTCTCTGACCACTCCCGTAAACGGAGCAAGGGTCTCACCCTTGCCCCGTTTACGGGCGTGGTCAGTGAGGCATGTACCAGTGCTAGGGGCAGGGTAGGAGGGGGTGGTTTTGTAAGAAATCTCTATGACCGATATATATAATTGTAAAAACAGTCCCGTACCTTTAATATCCTGCTTCCCCCATCAATAAAAATTGGCTGCATGACGAAAACCCGGCCCCACCCCATTCCCGATTAAAACGACTAGCGGACCTAACATTTATGTCACCTGAGCCTGACGTATGTACCGACTATTAACGATACCGGGTTTCTATATATAGCATGCATTCCCAGGATGACGTAGCTTAAAGATGAAGTGGTTTTTTAGGCCACCTTTGGGTACACATAGACTTCACTGGGCCGAGGAATGCCTGGGACAATGAGGTAACGATTATGACATGGAACGTCGGTGAGAGAAGAGGGGGGTTGGTTGGTTGGTTATTCAGGACGCTTTAACCACTTTTGGTCATATCGCGTCAATGGGCGAAGGAAGGGAGAGTGGAGCCATGTCCCCGGGGTTAACCCCCTACTCACTCCGGAGATCACCGGGTCTCCGGAGATCACGGGAATCCTCTCCGAATGAGTCCCTTTCAAATTCAAGTTCAGATTGGTCTAAATACTCTTACAATTATTACCTTTCGTTGGCTTACCGCCCTACGGCAAGGGAAGATGCACATGTTTTGATGACTAAACCTAGCAGTCATAACGTTGCATTATACCAACTATCCATTACAATGGTGGGTGCTCTCTGGTGTAATGGTGAACGCACATAAACCACATATCTATCCTGGGTTTCATGTATATAATCTGGGTTATGTTTCATCTATCCATAGTCCCGGGAGGTTCTGTGGCCCAGTTTACCCCTTGTGGGCACAAAAGGCATATCATCCAAAGCATTTCATTTCCATTTACAATTACCATGCGTCGGGCTTTCTGTTTGATGTTGTTTTACTCATAGAACAGCTCAGCCCAGTTGGTGTTAATTTCCCAGAGCGCACATCTGTACAATGACAAATTACGTCATTGAAACCGGTTTCCTTGGTTACCGTAATATGACTCCCATGGTGTCATTTGATATTAATTGCTCTTTGGATTCACGCGCGTTTAACGGTTTTGTTGGTTTTGTTTAC
This sequence comes from Arenicola marina, assembly GCA_964019135.1. Taxonomy (NCBI): domain Eukaryota; kingdom Metazoa; phylum Annelida; class Polychaeta; family Arenicolidae; genus Arenicola; species Arenicola marina. The sequence goes on along the minus strand of OZ025254.1, from coordinate 26,951,386 downwards.
TCGGCCAATTCTGATTGTTTGCAATGTTGGACGAGCGATATGGTCTTGTTAAGCCACGTCATGCTTCAACAGCACAATATCGCAACTAAACAAATCCCAAACAAACACATATTATTGAAATCTACACCTATGGTCTGAGTACGAAGATTTACTTGGACAGCAGACAGGCACCCATTACGAATAGCCGTCAGTAATTAATTAATTAATTAATTAATTGCTTTATCTGATTATCAATGAATGTTACTGACAACTATCTAGTGTTCTGTTTTGTCTCAATGGATGAAACATTTCACCATATAACCAAATTGCTCGCATCCTACGAGACGTTTTCCGGGGCGGATCCAGGGGGGGGGGGGGGCGACCCGGCCCCGGCCCACCTTTTAGAGCCGGAATTTAGACCACTTAACATGAAAACCGAATAAAAACCAAAACAGCACCCCCCCCCCCCACCCCCCTTCCCAGCATATCTGGATTCGACCCTGAAAGCGGCCCCCCTATACAGATTTTCTGGATCCGCCCCTGGTTTTGAGTGCAACATGCACATATCGAACGGGTGGAAGAATCCCAGGAAGGTTTTCCTCTCAACTCCTTTTTTCAATGACGTCGCAATACGCTAACCTCACATTTTAGTCCGCGAGCAACGGAACCAGGCGTCTAAACAAAGGAAATTAAATCATTCGAACGCGGTGTCACTGTGAAGACAGACGCTACTCTCGCTCACGTTGCACGAACGAAGACGAAGTAGCCATGATCCAGCGGACTGAAGCTGGAGTGAAGCTAATACGTGCGATAATCCAGCAGGTATCCCTTGTTGTGTCATCTGATGACAGATTATCCTATACTGAAGTTACGAAATGGTAATCCTAGAAGTTGCGAAATGATAATTCTTTCCGTGGTGCTATTGTTGTAACGATGAGTTCAGCGACAACTGATCCGTGTGCTAATTCCAATGACCGGCAGGCTATCTAGTAGGGAGAGGTCCCATGTCTGTCCCCGTCGAAGGGCAACACCAACCTGGGTGAGAGTCAATTGTCACTGCATACAGGCCGCCAATGGATAGGTGGTGGGGGGAGGGGGGGACCCGTAATAGCGTTGGCCTGTTTAAGCACTGGTCCTCTCTCCGAGCTAAGTTAAGTTAGCGCCATTAGAACGCGGGAGCCCGGGAATGGAAATCAATGCAGGTATTGATCACTGCGTGTGTAGGGTCGGGGTTTGGGTTTGGGGTGGGTGAGGGTTAGATTGGGGTGGGTGAGGGTTAGATTGGGGTGGGTGAGGGTTAGATTGGGGTTGGGTGAGGGTTAGGTTGCGGGTTGATTTGGTAGCGGGTGCAAGGGGTGCGTGGAGGGGGGTGGGGGGTTACAGCGAACCGAGGCTTCAACTACTCATGGGATACACACCGGCTTGGGTCGCTACCTGCCCCTGGTGGGGGTGATGGGGGTGGTGGGGGTGTAAATGTGCAGAGGGCACAGGTGATCAAATCTCAGGTGCTGTGGGAGAGGGTAGGGCAGGGTAGGGGAGTGGGGAGCGGGGTTGAGAGGGTGGGTGGGGGTGGGGGGGGGACGTGTCAGTGGGCCTGAAAATGAGGATAAGTAATTCTGACCATTCACGGGAGGTTGGCGTGTGGGTGCGGACGACGGGAAGGGTGAGTGGGGGCAGCGGGGGGGGGGGGGCTGTGGGGGGTCGAAGGGGGGGGGGCAGCCAGGTTGGAGAGTGTGTGGGGAATGGAAGGGGGGCCAATCTGGAGCGGATGCGGTGCACAGGGTAGGTGTGGGGCGTGGGTGGGGGGGGGGGGGGGGTAGGCGGTAGGCGGGGTAGGGCAGAGCAGGGAGCCATACCTGTGCAGGTTTCTGGAGTGAAAACCCCTTTACGTAGTTGCTCATGCGCGCGGGGGAATTTCAATGTCGATTGGAACATTTGACGGCAGCGATCATACCAGCAGGTTCAGCGCATTATATAGTCAGAATAGAAACACCGTCCGTGGTGACTGCTACCAGAGCCATAACACTCAATCACCAGTATCACTGTGGCACTACAGCGGTCGGGGTGGCGGGGCGATAGCGGTGCCGGATGGGGCGGGGGCGGGGAGTGGACGGGAGGGGGGGGGGGTGACTATGGAGGATGGGGCGGGGGAGGGGAGTGGACGGGATGGGGGGGGGGTGACTATGGCGGGGAGTAACGGGCGGTATATATAGCGAGTGGTTCGATTGGGGTTTGGATGGGCCCAAGGTAAGAAGGGGCTGGCGGGGGAGACAGGGCTTGCAAGGTGGGGGTTGAGAGGGCCACCCAGGGTTGCCGGGGGAGGGGCTAGAGAAAAAGGGGTGAGAAGGGTTTAGGGATGGGGTGGGGGTAGGCTGGCGGCCCTGATTTGTCAGCAGTCGGCCGTGGATGAAAGAGGGGGAAATTATGGATCCCACAGCGATACACCGGTCTAAAGCTTACGCTGAAACAAGGGTTGCCGTTTTACCTGTAATGGGATGATGGTTTGAGAGGGACACCACAATATATACAGGTAATAAATATGTCGATAATGGGGAGGATAAGGGGTAGAACGGAGCCATGTCCCGGGCGGGCAACCCCCTTAACGTTTAGACATGGAATCGCTATCATGCGCAAACATAGACATTCGCACAGAGGGGCGCGAGCCCCGGCCCGATGGCTGTCCTGGCAGAGATCACTCAAACAAAGTCGCGTACGCTACCCACTATATCATTTGCGTGCCCCCGACTCCACCTTGTAAAGTGATAAAGAAACCTAACCGTACATGGTCGATTTACGCAGGTGATCGAATAACGCAAATGATCAATTTATGGATTTGACCGATTTATGCAAATGATCGCTTTAGGCATATCATCGATTTACGCAAATGTTTGATGTACGCATATGGTCGAGTTACATTGAGGATCGATTTACGTATGGGATCGATTTACGCAAATGTTCGATTTACGCAAATGATCGATTTACGCAAATGATCGATTTACGGATATGATCGATTTCGATAACGGAGATTATCGAGTTACGCAGGCGTTCGATTACGCAAGTGATCGCGTTATGTAGGTGATCGCGTTATGGAGGTGATCGCGTTATGGAGGTGATCGCGTTATGGAGATGATCGCGTTATGGAGGTGATCGCATTATGGAGATGATCGCGTTATGGAGGTGATCGCATTATGGAGGTGATCGCGTTATGGGGGTGATCGCGTTATGGAGGTGATCGCGTTATGGAGGTGATCGCGTTATGGAGGTGATCGCGTTATGGAAGTGATCGCGTTATAGAGGTGATCGCGTTATGGAAGTGATCGCGTTATGGAGGTGATCGCGTGATGGAGGTGATCGCATTATGGAGGTGATCGCGTTATGGAGGTGATCGCGTTATGGAAGTGATCGCGTTATGGAGGTGATCGCGTTATGGAGGTGATCGCGTTATGGAGGTGATCGCGTTATGGAGGTGATCGCGTTATGGAAGTGATCGCTTCAAGGAGGGGATCGACTTACGTAAAAACCGGTTTACGCGGATGATATATTTACGGAAGCGATCTATTTACGGAGGTAAATGATCGATTTACAGAGGTTATGAGGTTACGGGGGTGATCGACTTTCGCAGGTGATCGACTTACCGATATTCGCAGGTTCATTCATTTATATACGGAGGTGACTGACATGCAGGTGAAATCGTACGTCAGTCAGGAAGTAATCTTCAAAGAGGGTCACCAATGTACGGAATCGATCATTTTAGATGTGGATGTATTTCAAAGCCCGAAGCAGCCACAAAAGATAAGAGTCCCACACCCAAGAACCCAAATCCCCAGATTTGAAAACTCCAGAAGATTTTGTGCCATGTGATCACAACAGAGCACGTCTTATTTATTTGGCCGATGAAACCGGTTCGATGCTCCCCACTCCACATCCACCCCGCTCTCCACCGCTGTCCATATATCCGAGATCAATAACATGGAACGCCATATAGACTAATATCAATGGTGAATATCGACATGGAAACACGGTATCAAATATTAAAATCTATATATAGCATCGCTACAACATCCGACACAGTGGTTTGTGAGGGAGGGGGGAAGGGGTATGGATGGGTAGTATCTATAGGAGAGACTGATACGCCTTTGAGAGGGAAGGACGCGATCAGTTACGGAAAGAAACGCAATAATCTCACTTATGACGTCACCGTTTTTTTACGAGTGGTTACTATGCGTTTCAATGCAACAAATCAAATATTTGACTCGTGATGCAAGGTGAAAATGCAGACTATTTAATATAAATTTACCGATCTGTCCTGGTGTCGCTCTACTCTCGCTCAACCAGCTCGTGCCACGCAGTGAACTTCCCGAGCCAATCGCCAAGAGACCAGCTGGTCAGAAAAAAACATACGTAAAACGCTGCACGTTGTCATCCGCGATGTTTGAAACAGGTCACCGGGAAAAATCTACATGGTTAAAACGAATGGGAATCGCAAGGCTCACACCATTGGGTGCATTTCTTCAGTTGCGGGGGTTAGGGTTGGGGTCTAACCCTAGGGTAAACCGACGACACAGTGTGTAGTACGCACAATACGCATCGGCATACTGCCCGACACTTCTTTCATTCGGGTCGGGTGCGCGCGCATTTATTCGGCATGCCGATTGCATCGTCTTAAAACGACACGGAACACTCGGGAGAAGAAGGCGGTTGTTTGAAAAGTGACGGACTTGGCTAAATGCATCGGACAACAGTAGGGCCCCAGAGGGGCTTTTTCGACACGGCGACACGGCGATTTTTAAAATCGACAACGCGACATTGGGGTTGTCTTAGAATCGACATGCGACATAAGACTTAGCGACACGGCGACATGGAACTTTTTTTAAATCGACACGCGACATGGACCTTTTCTTAAAATCGACACGCGACATGGACCTTTTCTTAAAATCGACACGCGACATGGACCTTTTCTTAAAATCGACACGCGACATGGCTACCCCCCCTCAGGGTCCCTAACAGTGACCGGCGTGAACATTTCATTCGCATACCGCGTAGCCCTATTGGC
>OZ025254.1:26924974-26946154 GCA_964019135.1 Arenicola marina | reverse complement strand
CCCGAATTGAGGGTTAGGGAATAAACCACTGGGAAAATCGGCCGGGAGGGAGGGGGAGTGGGGGGGGGGTGTACGCGCCACCCAACCTTTGAAATCGTCGATGCCCCAGTGTGGATGCCCCATTTTAACTGCCAACCCCCGAGCTTTCGCTTTTCGAACAGCTCATCCCTCCCCTCCCCCACCTCCACCCCCCCTTACAAAAAACAAGACGTTCCTGTAAATTAAGTCCATTCGGTCATTTATATCTGTATTATCTTGATAAACAAATCACCGGATAGATAACAATTGTTTTTTATTGTTTGGTCTAAAGCACCGACGAATCGATTTCTGGGCAAAGACGTTGTCTACAGTGGGAATGAAGCCCCAGGATTCTTGTACAAGATTTCACTCTCTTGGCTTTCAAACAGATGGCGTCCCGGGTGTTATCCGTATTTTTCCACCGCTGTGCAAGTCCTGGGGGTCTGGCAATGATTTCGACTGTAAACAGTGCAAAGAATGTGTTGGCGGTGATGTTTAAACAATTAGAGGTGTGCCACAACTGGTGTCCGGTACGGGAAATCGACATCGCTCTATTATTACTCAAGTTGGTATCTACGACGATACATTCGTTCAGGTGATTTTTGTTTCTACGACTCGGTCGTTGTTGACAAATGTTGATACAAATGTTTGAGCTTTAGTTGAGCTCAAAGTAGCGCTCAAATAAGGCTCAAATTCTTCCATGTAAGGGCGAACCATTGTTTCAGCATAGCTCACGTCCAACGTTTACTACAATAATACATTTCGTGGGTTCTTACATGAAAGATGGACCCCCTCCACCCCCACCCCCCCAACCCCGCCTCTCTTATCAGTTACACACACACAGAGACAAAATCTAATGGAGCGTGTCACTGGCCGACACTGTAACTTATTTTCGGAGATATCTGTAGAATCGGTTCTTCCGTTCCCGCCTGATTGATTCCGTACTTAAAGTTGCAAACACCGCAAGTCTCACCAGCGGACACGGCCCAGAACGTTGATGGGAACATTATGATGCAAATGAAGTTTCTTTCGGAAAACTTGGACCGTCACTTCTCGCAATCCTTCTCCCTTTCTGAAACTTCCATTTCTATCGTGACATGAGTGATTTCATCTATTTATTTGGTCGATCATGGCGCAATTGGTTAGCAGACTGAGCTCTAAATCAACAGGTCATGGGTTGGCGCTCTGGTATATCTATATTTCTAAATAATGTACAGGGCCCGTCCCAACTTGCCCGCCCCACAGCCTCAGAACTGGGGCAGATATTTGTCCCAATCTCCCAGGGTAATGACATCGGATTGCATGATACATGCAATCCCATGTCATGTCATTACCCCGGGAGACTTTTTGACTCACTCTGGCCTTCTTGCGCACAAAAGTAGCCAAAAACTATATTATTTTTTTTGACACCTGGTTCAAGACCACATCAATGTCATTAACACTGTTAATTAAACCCGGGAGCCCAAAGGGGCTAAGAGCTATATAAGATCCGCCACTGGGTGAAAACTTGTCACATTTATATTGTGAAATTTTCCAGTTAAATTTACAACTTTAGTAGAACTCCTTAGCATTCTTTGACAATACATATCACACAATTGTACTTACGGTCTATTTGTTTGATCCGTTTCAGATATGATGAGACTGCGGTGAGCGAGGACCAAGCTCTTGACTCCCATGTGAAAATCGCTGCACGGCTCATCGGATATAGCGCAGCGCTGCCCGTCTCGTGGCGCCGCCTAGCGAATACGCCATGTATCACCAGCAGAACACGTTGCCGTCGCGTCGTGCTAAAGGCGGCCAGCAGATGGCGCCAGCGGCCGGCTCCATTCACGCCACGCTGCCCCGCGTCTGTCCCAAGCAGAGGCCGGGGCTGGCAGTATTCCCCGGCATCGGGTAGGTCTAGCTGTCCGCCAATTATAGAAATGAAATGAAACGTTGGCCCCGCTGCGTTGCGTTGCGCACATGAAGGGTAAATTGGGCCATAAAATAATTATAGATATAGATTTATGAAATGAATGAATAAATGTTTAAAAAAAATTGTGACATTTAGATTTTTATACGAAGGTGATCTCGAATGTAATCAGTTTATGTGATTATACAAACATCAATCATATGGAGCCTTGAGTTATATGTTTGTCTTAAGTCAGATTTGATCATTTAAATTATGTTTAGTAAAATAAGTCGTTCTCTTTCGCTTTCGCTAACTATTCTATGTTAATTTGAAATTCAATTGATGTTATGATCCTGGCGCTAGATGAAATAACTACTTGTAATGGGCCAGCTTTAATACAACGTTGGTGTTTTTATATTGAAAAAACAAAACCGAACGTGCCGAAATATCATTAACCGTTCTTGTTATCAATATCAGTAATTAAGGTTTAAAACAATTTTAAAAACACAATTTCTCTTGGCATTCCACCAGATGGCGCCTCTAACGTGCTCTGTTTTGTTTCCCTTTTCGGATCTACAAATTTATTGATTTCGAAGAGAGTAACATAACTAGCCATTTAATTTTCGTTCAATTTTCGCATGAAATTTGTGTTGCCTTTAAACTACTGCAAAACTGATTTCTCTACAAATGTGTCACTGTATATTTATATACGTTGGCTAGTCCTTTCACGTGAGCCATTAACATGCCAATATATTATTAACCTTCCTATCTACCGATCCAGAACTGAAGATGTCCGGAAGTCCATCGAGACCCTGGATCGTATCCTGGACGAGTATGACGACGAGTCCGGAATATCACAGGGATCTGACGAGTCCCTCAGGAAATCAGCGCCCTCCGGCGGCGGCGCGGCAGAACAGGCGGCGAGAATGATCGCCGCGCAGATCGCCGACGGTCGCGCCACCTTACGGAAAACACGACAACGACAGAGTAAGTAAAATAGTTTTGGTGTTTTCCTTCTAACTTTTTTAATGTTTTTTATGTCACTGTTGCTGAAAAAACCTATAAGTGTGTATATATTCCGTTCGATTACTCTTGAGCTGAGATAGGCTGGGTCCCTAGATCTCCCTAGCGCTTGCTGATATATTGCTTTATTATACGGTTGTGTATTGGGGGGGGGGGGGGTCGTGTTCCCAAATCACGAAGAATAAATTTCTTAAATGGAGAACTCCCCGCATACAATGGAAAGGGCGGAGACACGCTAGAAATCGGCGATTTTCCAATTCACGGTTATCTAGTATTAAAATTATCTTTTCCCGATTACTGAAAATAGTTGATCACGGCGGTCGGCTAATATCTCATTCCAGTTCACGCAGAGTACCCCTTGCCCCCCCCCCCCCCCTAGTATTATCCAGTTATATGGCCGTTCCTGTATACCCCCTCCGCATTTCATACCAGGCTCTTCCAAAGGTTTAGCTGTAATAGCAACTCGTTACAGTTATGTTCCGAATAATGAATGCTAGTGTGTTTCGTGGAATTGGCCTAGGCGCATTTTTCGACTTGCTTCAGTATAAAGTGTAAACATTGCTCATATCTATCTTGGGTTAAAGAGACGTAAAGCGTCGACAATGCCCACAGTTTGATGACGTAGTACACAAGAACGCCGCTTGTCCGCGCACTCATAAATGCCTCCAAAAGCATCTAGTTATTACACAATATAGCATTATTTTTCACGCAAAAGGGACCTGAATACATGATTTTCACCTGAAGATGGTTTAATGTTTCTCATGTGAACATTTCCTGTAAGAACAGTTTTAACCTCCGATTAATATAACAGCAGCTAAATACTATACACATTCTCATATCTGTACCATGTTGTGTTCCCAGCGCTGACCACGGAGGAGGTGCCCTATGAGTACCTGCCTCCCCCTCCCCCTGAGCTACTCCAGGGTCGACCCACGGACCTCAACACCCAGGGCTTCTCACCCCAACCCACCAAGGTAGGCGGCCATTTAAAATATTTATCCAGATGTGCACCATGCATTCAGCCATTTATTCATCCGTTCACTCTTTCATTCATTCATCTTCTATTTCCTTCATTTCTTCACTCATTCATTTACTATTTCATTCATTTCTTCACTCGTTGATTCATGTCTTCACTCGTTGATTCATGTCTTCACTCGTTGATTCATGTCTTTACTCGTTTATTCATTCTTCGCTCACTCACTCATTCGTTCACTCATTGAAAGTTTCATATATACCATAACATGTTCCTCCGTTCATTTGGTTTTAATACACTTCATTACCAAACCCAATTCCACTTCGACGTCTCATGCTACGAAGATTGTCTATTCAACTGCATTTTGTGTTGCTTCAAAGAAACAAACGAAACCTCTCTCACCAAACTGATCTCATTCGTGGGTAGTTTAACCCGAGCGTCCTCGCGCTTCCCCGTTTTATAACAATCAAAGGAACAAACTTAACATATAAATATAAGTGGGCATTAATCCGTCCAATGCAACACAGGCTTCAGGGAATGCCGCTCAACCGCGCGAAGGGCGGTGGGGGGGGGGGATAATAACGGCCGTACGAAATCTCCACACTCATCCAGACTAAATAAAAGAAGTTGCTTGCCATCCGTCCGTCCATGCAAGACGATGGATTTTTGGCTTATTTTGTTGTAGTTTAAATATTCCGATTTATGTTGCGAGGTTTGCGCTTATGGTTGAACCCCCCCCCCCACCCCCCACCCCCAATTTGCCATCATCAATCATTAATCGCGTGCTAGCTATTAATATTGCATGAACCTCCCAAAACCTCCCAAAACATATGGAAATAATCCTGCGCCTACGCCTGAGTAATCAGCAAAATACATCGTTGAAATACAATATTAATCAGAACCCCTAAAAACGCCACGAACCTTTTAAGAAGCAAATATATAATTGCACATTTCAATAGACCATTTACATTTTTGTTCACCTGTCTTTTCAACTGCATAACGTTTGGCATTTGCGCTTATGATTGAATAAATCAGACAAAGCCACAGTCATGGCCACAGTCATGGTCACAGTCTTGGCCACAGTCATGGCCACAGTCATCACCTCGATGTTCTATCGTTTGCTCTTGACCATTACTCATGGGACAATATAGTTTGACGTTTCACGTGTAATTTGTCAAAACCCGAGCTCGTCGTGTTAGGACATTGCCTCCCCCCTCCCCCACCCACCCCTGCCAGGCCTCCGAATAGATGTGCGAACCTTAACGTATCACGATTAAGGTCTATACTCAGTAATTTCGTGGGCGAGAGCGGCTTATTCCAAGACATTAGATGCCTATCGCTGAAGCCCCATTGACATTGCAAACCTAAGAATAGTGAAGTCCGTGCAATGCAAGGTCACTTTACAGTGCCGGCCACCGCGTCCTCTAGTCACGTGACCACTTTGAGGCGTCGGAGGCGGACGAGACGGGTCACGTGGGGTTGAAACCGTGAAATCTGATTGGTTTGCAGATTACACCCCGCCCCCCCCACCCTCTTCTTAAAGTGGGCTCTGCCAGGCCAACCATCCTTTCGGGGTTTGCACCTCACTATGCGAATGTTTGTATAGATGTCGTGTCCTCCTCCGATGTATTAAGCATCCAACCATCTAATCAAGGAACCAATTAATGCACCAACCAGCTAACCACGCTGCAGACCAACAATTGGGGCGTGGGTTCGCGCCTCTGCATTTCACTAGGAGCACATTGTATCCAACTTCACTTTATTGCCCATGGAGTCTTCTTGGCCTGCTTTGAGCTTCATGTGCACCAAAGTGGCCGTAATTAAACACGAACAGGTCATTTCAGACTGTGTGTCTTCTGTATGCAGTTTAGCCTTCAAGTGCACGAAAGTGGCCTTTATTAAACACCAACTGGTCCCGTAAGATCGAAACGGCTATGGCCGACACTATCTCGCCCAGATACATGCTAATGGGGGGCCGGCCCGGAAGCTCGGTGGGTTTAACACTGGGTTAGAGCGCTCGCCTTGAGTGCTCTGGCCACCTGAGAGCCTAACGACACGTGGGACGATGGTTCGAGCCCCGCTGTGGCCATGTCTATGTGGTCTCAGGATAAAGATATCATGTCCTCCTTCGCAAAGAGTAGGGGGTTACCACCGGGGACATGGCTCTACTCTCCCATTGACGAGATGTGACCAACAGTGGTTACAGCGTCCTGAGTATACAACCAACCAACCATGCTAATGTCCTATTCGAGGGCGAAATATTCGGCTCCGGCCGCTTCGAACCTTCGTGTCCAGGTCATTTTTGACGATATGGCGTTTAACAGTGAATAATATGTCGTCATTTCTCGGACGATTTTTTGGCCCATTTTAGCGCTTCATGGGCGCAAAAGTGACCTGAAACATAAAACATTTCGCGGTCACGGTGACGAGAGACTTTCGACAATCCAAGCGCGTCGTGAAGAAGGCAAATGGAATGTGTCGTGTTCCGTTCCGCTTCAGTGACGGTGACAAACCGGCGGCGGCGATATGGCGGATTGACAGGGGGGTGGGGGTGTAAGGGTTCAGAGGGGGGAGGGGAGGGGGGCGCGGACGGACAGGCGAAGAGGGAGGGAGGTGGAGAGAGAGAGGAGTGGATCGACAAGGGGGTGTGGGTGGCACGAGAGGGGGGCGGAGAGAGGGGAGGGGGTACAGAGAAGGCGGACGGAAAGTGGATGGGTGGCTAGTTGGGCGGGGGAGGGGTCAGAGAGACACTGGAGGGGGAGGGGGGGGAGGTGAAGAGAGAGGTGGGAGGGAGGGGACGAGTGAAAATCAAGACATCGCCCACTGCCAGCTTGGGCCACTCGACAACTCGCAGCGATTGATGGTTATTTTTTGATAGTCCCACGGTAAATACAGTTAGGTATAAGTGTATATGGTTCCCCCCTGTATACCGTATATATTGTGGCTCGCTGGCAGGCCACGACTGGTGGGCTCACTACAGTAAATACGTCATGAGAAAAGCACACACGGCGACATCTCTTTTTTGTCTGTATGTTCTTGTGTCATTGTGCCAAGTTGGGGGCCCAGTTCCTTCTCTGGCGAGGGACAGGTTTGTGGCTATTCAGTCGAACAAAAGATCAGGAGTAAGTGATGAAGTCTGCCCGGTGTCCACCTTGAGCACCAGACACACAGAACACTGCCCGGATTAACCGTCCTGGATAAGCGGGATTTGGAATGTGCAAGGACATACGTGAGACGTGGATTTAGATGTGGACGTAGCACCGCGTAGTGATACATTGAAGCTCTCTCGGGATTGGAGTCACGTGGACGTGAATGTCGTTCTGGAATGCACGGAAACTGGATCAGTTTCGTTTTGCTTCAGCGCTTGCAGAAGTGGTCGGATAACCATCACATTGGGTACCCATTATTTGTACCTTTTCGACATTGCTCAACATTGTCAACCCTAAACATGGGCTATATATGATCGGGGTTTTTTCCATGTTAACGCGAACTGCTGTTTATTACAGCTTACAAATCACTCGCGTCTGGTATTTGCTACCATAATTGATCTTGTGTAAGCTAATAGGGAAGGTGGTGTAACTCATATATATTTTTTGTTCACGGTGTGTTTTAAGATTCACCACCACTTTTGTTAACTTTTTTAAGTGTTTTTGATAATGTGTGCTGTTATGCAGATGGTATGTTGAAGGTTACCGTGCTAGTTCGTTAGCTTTTGTTTGTGTCTATGCTGCGTTTTGGGCAAAATTATGCAAACTGTCGGCTTGGGAAGGAATGAATGAAGAAAGGAGGAAATTAGAACTTGAAAATCAATTTGGGAGCGCACATTGATTTCAAGAAGGCATTTGATGCCCTTTTGTCCTTATGTCTGTAAAAGATTCTCCTTTGACACTTTTGTAGGAATGATGGCTAGCATGCACATTCTCATGTACGCTAGCGCGCTTAGGTATTGCGTCTCTGACAGGAACCAGTTGGATTCGGTTCGGTACATGACGTACTCTTTTCACTGTACATAAATTGAATTATTTATCAAATGCCCCCTAGGCCGCCCCCACAGGGCAGCCATTGGTGCTTGATGGTAGTCACGACTGTCGCGGAGAAACCACTGCAATATTTATCACCGTGGGAATTCCCCTTATCGGTCGGTTCCCGTTTGTCTACTTTTGGTTGCAGGGGACTTTAGTAAAGGTGGGAGGGTGGGGTAAGGGTGAGAGTTAGGGTGATGGTAAGGGTGGGGATAAGGGTAAGAGTGAGGGTGATGGTAAGGGTGGGCATAAGTGTATGGGTGACGGTCAGGATGATGGTAAGGGTAAGGATGGTGGTAAGGGTAAGGATGGTGGTAAGGGTAAGGATGGTGGTAAGGGTAAGGGTGAAGTGGGTGCCTCGTCCTTGTGAAACAATACAAAGGGTTTTGTCCCTGATGTTGTCGTGGTCGTGCATTTTGTTTCATGGCTTGTGGTTGTCGCTCACGTGTCGGTCTGAGGAGGAGAGAGGGTCGGGCTTCACTGGGCTTGGCGCTCTCATGGGGATGACGTCATCACCTTGACAGGTCACTTCATTGAAATCGTGACTTTGCCTTCTCCAAATATATCTTTCTCTGTGACAACAACATATATATGTTGCTCATTTGTCACAGTTACAGAACTCCCCTGGTGTATAGGTCCTGGGTTCGAATCCCGAACTGGGCACCTAATCTTGGGTGTGTTGCATAAGTCTTCATTATTTCATCGTCCCGCGAGGTTCTTTGGCCCAGTTTGGCCTTTGTGGCCAGGAACACAGTTTTTTTTTTCATTTTCATTTCATCGCTCCTACAGGAGAAGTACTACACCGGTTGGTGGAAGTTCTTGGATATACCATATTGCCAGCTTGATATTAGGCACAAGGATATCGTATATGTAAGAGACAGCTGGGCGTGGTTTGTTTATATGCTGCTTCCATGACGTGGGGAGACTGACTGTATAAGTAACTGAATCACATTTGATCGCTATGATGAAAGGTATTGACAAGTGAGAAAAAGAAAACGCCCATTGCTGAAAAGCATGTTGTGAAACCTATGACTAATGTGCTTGGTGCCCTCTATGTTGTGCCTAATGGCGTACGCCACGGGTTCCTGTGCCGCCCGCCCCCCTTCAGTGGGTATATGTCGACCTCGTTGGAGAGCTGAATTGACAGGTGTTTCAATCACCCCTGGTTAGCTCAATCGTCGACGCACCGCGATTAATACCGGCCCTGCCCGTGTAGCGATGATTATGGCAGAGGACTTGAATTTCAACATGCCCCCCCCCCCTCCGCCCCCCCCCCCCCACCTGCATGTCCTGCCTTGGAGAGCTGAAATACCAGGTGTATACAGCATCCATGCTGTGGAGTTCAATGCCCGACGCACTACGCTTAACGCCGACCGTCCCTATGTAATGATGATTATGCCGGGGCGACTTCAATATCAAGATACCACCCTCCTCCCCATGTCCTGCTAAGGGTATACCCCGGCCGCCTTGGAGAGCTGAAATACCAGGTGTATACAGCATCCATGCTGTGGAGTTCAATGCTCGACGCACTACGCTTAACGCCGACCGTCCTTATGTAATGATGATTATGCCGGGGCGACTTCAATATCAAGATACCACCCTCCTCCCCATGTCCTGCTAAGGGTATACCCCGGCCGCCTTGGAGAGCTGACATACCAGGTGTATACAGCTTCCATGCTGCGGAGTCGTCGACGCAATGTGCTTAATGCCGACCGTCCCTATGTAATGCTGATTATGCTAGGAGAGTTCAATGTCAAGATGCGCCTCGTTGTGGTGTGACGTCACTAACATGCGTCGGGTCGTCGTGGCGTCAATACCGGGTGCCTTGGCTTACCCTCCACATAAAGAAATCCCTGAAGGATAAATTTACGCATCTATGTTTCGGGCCAGTATATCCCCCACGGTGCACTTTTTGTCGTCTTCCTTTTTGGTTGGCGTGTTTGTGGACATGTCGCTTTGAATCTGTTTTTAATATACGTCGTTCCTCATCACAATTCTCGAGGGTGAGGGCGAGTGGGTTGGGGAAGGGCGGTCGGGGTGGGGAGGGGGGCGAAAGGACCTACTTCCTCTATTTATCTGAGCCCCTCTCGATGAACCTTGGTCTACCTGGGGGTCGACACGCCTCAGTGGATCTGGCGCACAACCCCCTGGGTCCCACCCCCGTACACTGGGGGTAAACAAGGTAAAGTGGCGTTAAAGGGTTTGTTCCACGGCCGTAAATATAAATATGTGTATATATATATATATATATATATCCAGTGCCAATGTAGTTGGAATATTCATAGACCGACTAAATCTGCACTGGGCCCAGGTGCCAATGCTGGGTGTACATTCTTTATCTATTCTGTACGTTCTATTTTTACATATACACGGCAGTCAAATTTATTATGATATAGCAGAGGCTCACGGGTGTGGTGGCGCTAAATAAAGGAGCGTGTTTTTCGACGACCTTGACGTTTGTCCTCAGATCTTCTTATGAAACTTGCCACAAAGCACGCTGACTCACCCGATGAGTCCAGGGGCCTTCCAAGATGGGGGGGGGGGGGGGGGGGAGGGCGGGGGCTGCCTGACAGCCAGCGCATTAGACTGCAGACCAAGCGGTTGAGGGTTCGAACTCAGCCAGGTGTCCGCGACCGTCCGTCACATTTCATCTCCTATGTTTGTACCGCCCGTGTGAAGCGTGAACAATGTTTTATTTTACATTCTGCCCAAGGCTTCCTTGGCCCGGTACACGTGGCCCATGTTTGCACAAAAGTGGCTTAAAACACCAATCTATCACCCTACATTGAGTGTCTGTCAACTCAACTCAAAGTACCCAAACCGGAACTGATTTTAAGCGCGTTACACCCTTGAATATCTACTCGTTCAATCAGAGAGATATCCTGAAACAGCGGACCGGAACTGAAGTTCGGTAAAACCTATGAATATCTCATTGACCAATCAGAAGCTTGTTGTGCTAAAGGAAGTCCTGTTGGGGTGCGGAGGGTTGCGACGGCGACAACTGAACAAAGGAAGTCACTGAATGAAGGGCGATAAACAAGTGTCGTAAAATAATAAAGCTACATCAGAACAAAAACATGAGACCGCATCGGTGGTTAGTGAATTCCGGGAATAATAGATGTACCAGGACTTGGCAGCGTGGACGGACATATGACTCACGTGGTTGTCTCTACGTGGTGTCTTTACACTTTACACTGTGCACGCCCCGGGGGACAGGCAGGCTCGTGATCTCAACGAGAAACTCATGTGATTTGGTTTTCGTTATGTGTTTGTCGGGTTCGCTAGACAAGGCATCTTTACAACAAGCCTCAAGGTTATGCGAGGAACTAGGGAAGGGGGTAGGGGGAGGAGGCGTGAGGGGGTGCTTTGGGGTGAGGCCAGCTTAGGGGTAGGGGGATGAGGCGTGAGGGGGTGTTTTGGGGTGGGGCCAGCTTAGGGGTAGGGGGATGAGGCGTGAGGGGGTGTTTTGGGGTAGGGCCAGCTTAGGGGTAGGGGAACTTTGGCGTGGCGGATGGACGGGCTAGGGGGGGTGGGCGGATGTTGGGCAATTTATATCAGCAGCCACGTGGTTCTAATCCCTATTATTCGACCGCCGGGTATGTTACTGTATGAACCTTGTGACTGACAAGCTTCGTAAGTTATGCTGTCGTCATAATGTACCTCTGTCTGCCTATACCAATCTTATACACGACTTCGCAATTATACGCCATCTTGGAAAAATCGAGACTGGCGCAAATAGTTATGGGAAATATTTTGGTGTTATCTTGACTTTTTCTATGGAGATAAATACCATATTTCCACGTTATTGGCAAGGCATGTATAAAATTAATGGGCATATCTAAGTTACATTCAGATTACGAAACTTTTCCGTTACATAGATGACACTATTTCATGTTAAAATGTCTACAAAATACCCAGAATGCAGAATGCACATGCAGTGGCGCCTCACGGTGGCAAAGTTGGAACTACGATTAGCGAAGTGGTCTATGCGTGACAACACTTTTCGTCTCAAGACGGGATCTACAACTGTCCCGAGCTGTGCTTCCCTCTTGTAGGCGTTTTCGCGCTTTATATTGTGTATGTTATAGAGAAGGGATGACTATAGTTGTGTCTGGAGATTGCGTCTCCCCGGGGCGCCCCAGTGGCCGAGTGGGCAGCGCGTTGCGCGTCCGTTCCCAATTGTCTTGCATCCAACGTAAAATCAGGGCCTCGTACCTCACGGAGACGATCTGCTCAACGATATGACATTAGGTTGAATGTTTAAACTGGTCATAAGGTGAAATGCAATGTGGGTGAAATTGTCCCACTTTGGTGCAGATCGAGTCTATAATGGGCCAAGAACGAAGCCAGACTAATGAAATGTTGGGTTGAGATGGAACTTGCCCCCAGCTGCAGGTGTCAGGGTTCGAACCCACGACCAATCTCAACCGCTGAGCTAGGGTAGCTGGTATCGCATGGGACAGTGTAACAGAAACGATTTTGAATCTTTTAATCCAATAGATATGGTCGGACTCCATATTCTAGCAAATATGCCAGTGAAACGACACGTGGATCAGTAGAAATTGAAACAAATGGAAAACTGAATACCCCTTCCCTGCATATGATGTAGACGAGGACGCCATGAATAGGAGGGAGGGGGGTGGGGTGTCTTTATTATAGAGCCTATGCTAAAACTCTTTGAGACTACGGCGATCAATAATAACATTAACATTTGATTTTATTGAGGTTTAGCAATACTTTCACCCTGGAAGGCTAATAGTCTGGAAGGGGGGGGGGGGTCCAGTGTCCAGTATCAGTTTTTCAAAATTATCAGTGTCGAAAGTCGATTTTTCACGCTTTTTGGCTAAGTTCAGTGTCGTTTTTTTTTCAAAACTCTGTGTCGGTGTCACCTGGGGTGAATGTCGAATGTCGATTTTTCAAATATGCTTGTGTCACGTGTCGCCATTTACCCCTTCCAGACCCCTTAGCTGTATCATATCATGCCTATCGTATCAGTGACAGTCAGGTTGTAAAACTATTGATTCAGTAACGTTCACCAATGCTAACGCAATAAATCCTCCGCTATTTGTTTGGTGAAACTTTCTCGAACACGTGTCTCCGACAGTTTGAAATTGACGATAAAAGGGCAAAAATAAATATCACAATTTTCTGTATGTTACGGCCTTCCAAGGCAACAACAACAACGACCGATTCCGTGACTCGGCACCATATACAACAGGGTCGACTGCGGTCGTCCGCGCCAGGAAATCTCAATTTCATTTATTATTCAGCTTTGACCTTAGAGTTTGGCTCGATCAAATGGCTTGACCTTGTTTTATGGATCTATCTCGAAGGAAGTAAATGAGGTGGAAGATGGCGGGTCGTCATGGTGTCGTTGGCAGTGTCGTCTGCTCGGGCAAAATGCGCGCGAACTGGAGCGTGAAACAAGGTCATCAGCAAAGCGATAATGATGCGGTTACAGGACGACTGCTAATCAGTGATCTGATGTATCCAATGGAGTCTCTAATTGAATCACCTCAGGGGCAGATCCAGGAATTTGAAAAAGGGGGGTCCAAAAATTACGATCGGGGAGTCCAGTATTTATTTCACGACCGGAGTCCACTACTAAAAACTTGCGACTGGGGGGGGGGGGGGGGCGCCTTAAATAGCGTTCTTCCTCCAAAGGAGAGGGGGGGGGTCCACCCCTCAGATGACCTAACTTTTGCATTTAAAAACTGTGTTTTTCCTCAGAAAAGGACCCCCCTCCCCTGTACCTTTACAGCCTTATAGTGAGGTGTACCTTCGTTAGATTTACATATGCACCCAATGCCACATCCCTACATACAATTTACATGCGATTACACGTATGATCAACCCATTAATCCCCACGCCTTACAGACATTTATACATAAAGACCAGTGTATGTCAATGTATCAACGTGCTTAGATCAAATGTTGGTGTTTTAGGCCGCTTTTGTGCACACAATGAGGGCCATTGGCGTGTAGTTATTATTGGCAATAGCGTGACAGCGGGTGCTATATGTAACCGACGCAATAACTAGGCAGCCGCGACGGAGGTTGCGGGTTCAAACCCCGCCCGTGTCCGTGGTTAATTGTTTCATCCTTGTATCTCATTGCCTCATTGAATTCCAGGGGTTCTCTGGCCTGCTCTATACCATGCGTGCGTGCCAAAAGCTGGCGTAAAACACATTAATCCGTTAATCAGCCCGCCGTACGGTGTGGTGTGGTATCTATCGCATACGAGATTGAAAATATTGCCGGCATGCGTTGCGCCATCTGGTGAGACGCCGTATTGATCTCTATGCACATGACGCCCTCCCCCTCCCCGTCCCCACCCCCTCACCCCACCGCCTTCGATCTTCTCCCTACTCCCTTGCCTCCCCATCCTCCCCCCTCCGTCCCACGCATGCCTTGCCTTCGGACGGGCGACAGATGACAGCGTGCAGCGCGCACGGTGGGCTGGGGTGTGGGGGGAGGGGGGGGGTGTGCACCGGGGAATACGGTTGTTATGGCGACGATCAGGGGTGAACGGGACATGCACGCGCCACGAGCGCCACGCTTGAATGGATGTCGGCATGAGGAGGGATGCACGGGCCTGGGGAAGAGGGGCTGGGGGGTGGGGGCTGAGGTGGGGATAGGGTGAGGTGGGGGAGGGAATGTAGTGAGGGGTGAAGGGCAACGGTGATGTCAGCTGCAATTGTGGCGACATCGACATTGGAAGGAGTACAATGTGTGAGAGGGTGGGATGAGTACGTAGGTGGGTGGTGGTGGGGGGGGGGGGGGTTGATGGGGATAGGTTGGGGGGGCTGGTTGATCACATAGTAAAGGGTAAGGTTGGGTAGGGGTTGGGTTTGGGTAGAAGCTGGGTGGGGGGAGGGGCATACCCAACTGCAGGAACAGGAAAAGAGCCGGCAGATTGTAGCTATAGTAACAGGTGTATTCTAAAACGCCTAGGCTTTTGTTGTATCCCAGGGGGTGGTTTGTCGATACTGACGGTTCGATTCACTCCCCCGCCCCTCCTCCCTCCTCCCCCCCCTCTCACCCCCCCCCCCCCCTCCTCATCCCTGTCCCCCTGCCCCCCCCCCCCGCCCTGTGTGACGACGACACCCGGCGTTAGTCACGGGTTAGTCACCACAGCCCGTCGAGACCGATCTATAGTCAGTAATCAGAAGCTAGCCCGGGTGCGTAACCAAGGGGCCCAGTTCAGTCTCAGGTTCGTGCGCCCCCGTGCGGCAGGCGCCGAAACCACTCGTATTCCTCCACCATGGAATACCGCGCGACATTGGTTCACTTATACGAAGCCGGCTAATTTATTTATTTATTTATTTATTTATAAAATGGCGCCGGCCTCTCCGTTGGAATTGACAATGACATCATTACAGTTTGAGTCACCCGGTGAGGAATTTTACAGCTCAACGATATATATATTTTTTATCAAGCACCGCAAACTACATTGGATATACTTAGTCTGTTGGATATGATCATTTATTTCGTGACTTTTGTCCATAAACAAGTGCTTCTTCATGGATATCCAGCGGGTGTTTGGCAACGCGACTCTCGTCTTGAGTGTTTCAGTCGAGTGCGAAGTGAATATATAGCCTAAAAAAAATATGGTTTGCTGTTTGCTGAGGCAATGAACCGTTATAACAGGTACTCAGGCAAAGTTTCACCCCGGACACTTTAAGTGTAAGTTTGGACAAGGCCGCGAAATGTCGTCTGCATCTTTAGCCGCGTGGCGCGAAGGATAGGAAGGCTTACATGTTTGGTTTTGATGACTAAGTCTAAGTCTAAATGTTCAGTGGGAGTATCTTGCTTATATAATGGGGCGACCTGTGACTTTGTTCGTACGGGAATGGGTTGGCTGGCAGGTAGCGTGGCTGGTGGGTGAGCTGGCATTTGCACGCACTCACCGCTGGCTATGTTGTCGTTGTGTCACCGTCTTGTTGGACCTTTACGACTCGCTTAAGTCGTGTGATGTGAGATCCACTTTTAGATCTACGACGATTTATTAGCATGTAGAGGCTGATGCTTAGCTTGTGAAGTGTGTACTGAATCAGATATAGATTACTAGACATAGATAGGGATTGGAATGGGATATCTGGCGCAATGGGTGTGTATGTGTATGTGTGGGGGTGGGGGTGGGAGCTATGTGATGAATAGCTACATTATGTGTCTAATGGCTAGATTCATACCCCATGTTAGGGGTCAATATCATGGCATGCCTTATACCCCCTCCTCCACCCCTCCCCCCTTTCGTCATAGGCCTACCACCCTGTACACCCCGGAAACCCTGGTGCCCTCCTGCTCCTCCTCCCCCCCCCCCCCGACCCCTCCCCACCCCCCCCACCCCTCTCACCTCTCACCACCCCTTTCCTCCCAGTCTAATGTTGACCAGCGCGTGCATAAATATTAGTCACATTGAAATGACGGTGAAAGAAAAATTCTTTCTCATTGATATGGATTGATGTGTGTGCGTGGGGGGGGGGGGGGGGGGGGTGGGGTGGGGGGGGGCAGGAGGGCGGGGGGTCCTGGGAAAAAATCCAATGGTAATATTGATGCCAGTTTGATGAAATGCCCCGTCTCCCAGCCCCGTCTCCCAGCCCCGTCTCCCAGCCCCGTCTCCCAGCCCCGTCTCCCAGCCCCGTCTCCCAGCCCCGTCTCCCAGCCCCGTCTCCCAGCCCCGTCTCCCAGCCACGGCGTCAAGTTACCCCTCATTTACCCTGGTGATGACTGGTTCGCGTTTTTTTTTCTCCTCGGTGCCCCCAGGAACGAAATTCTTTGTCGTTCAAGGTCAGAACAAATCGATTTTTGTTTTGTATTATGAATGAAAAGTTATAGGCTGGAAGTGGTTGGCCGTAGTGTGGGGACGGGGGTTGTGAGGGAGGAGAATTAGATTGGGAGGTAAAGGGTGGAGAGGCGTAAGGGAGATGGGGGGGGGGGGTAGATTGGGGGCGTGGAGGGGTATAATGGGAGAGGGTGAGTGGTGTAGAGGCGTGAGGGTGGAGGGCCTGAGGGGGATGGAAGTGGTAGATTGGTGAAGGGCGGGGGTGGGATGGGTGAGGGGTGGGGAGGCGTACGGGCCCAGAGCTTCCTCTCTCCTGTCATTAAGAAAATAAAAATGTCTGCTTTGATAATGACATAGCGGCACCCTGCATGTAAAAAAACACATGCGTGTTTGGAGAAAGCTAAAGTACTACACTTCTTCCAACTATGAATGACTAATTTGTTAGGAAAGTATATTTGTAACTATGGTGACAGTGGCAAAGGCATATGTTTGGAGAAAGCTAAAAGACTAGACTTCTTCCAACCATGAATGACTAATTTGTTAGGAAAGTATATTGGTAACTATGGTGACAGTGGCAAAGGCATACGTATATAAGATATGCCCCCATGTTGAATGGTTGGTTGAGGCTGACTTTCACAACAAACATAGGTTATGTCGCATCAATGGAGAGGCAGGCTCAATGGTCGAGAGGAGCCATGTCCCGGAGGTAGTACTCCCTACTCTTTGCGAAGAAGGACTTGGGATCCTTTGTGACATCTATGCCGCCATATGCCCTACTGTCACAGCGGTTAACGCGTCCTACCAGAGAGTACATACAATACCTACTCAGTGGTCCTACCTTAATAAGCCAACTAGCCTGCGTGAATGTCGCAGTAGGGTGCGAACTGCGGGCACGTTGGCTGGCCTGGTCGAGCTCAAGCTAATTAAACAGATGTTTCCCGCCAAATACAAACATAGCTGCATAAGATACTGAAATGAAAGGTCGTCATTTACAGTTAGTCATGCTGCAAACCTGCCAGAAAAGGTATAATTTGCTTTACTATGGGTTGACAGATTACCGACCAGATGGTTGGTTACCATGCCAATGATCTGGCCATAACCGTTATACGTATATATCGCGGGGCTTCCCGATAGCTCAGTGGGTTAGAGCGCTCGCCTTGAGTGCTCTGGCCACCTGAGAGCCTAACGGCACGTGGATCGGTGGTTCGAGCCCTGCTGTGGTCATGTGTGTGTGGTCGCAGGATAAGGATCACATGATCCCTCCTTTTCCCATGGACTTCATGTGATCAGAATTGGTTAAAGCGTCCTGAATATACAACCAACATAGATATATCGCAAATTGACCTTTAGGTTAGGTCACAAGCAACGACGTCGTTCATCGCTTCATATAACGTATGATGCCCTTGGTGATGTTATGTCACTGGTTTGTTCAGTGGCGCCGTCTGTTGACAATAGTTTGATATTTGTGTCGTTTGCCGAGTCGCCACGTGGCGTCGCCACTTGGCGTCGCCGTGTCTTTGCGTCGAGTCGTTTTGGCGCCTTAGCGTCAAGCGTCGCTGTGTCTGTGACGTCATTGCATCATTTTGACGTCTGTTGTCTACGCGACCTTGGCGACCTTGGGACTGTTCCTCCAGGCGTGGTCACGTTATTCCCGTGACCTTATCGTTGGCGGCTATGCAGGAGGGAGGGCCCGTGTGCAACAGGTCAATATACTTATGTCAGAATGAAACATGGTGGGCGAGGGCCGGGGTATCTAGTTAAGAGGGTGGGGTAGAGTTGTTTGTGTTGTATATGAGTTGTTTTATATTCAGAACGCTTGAACCATTATCGCGCCAATGGGAGAGGGAAGGGATAAGTGGAGCCTTCTGCCGGGGGATAACCCTCTACTCTTTGCGAAGAAGGACATGGGATCTTTATCCTGCGATCACACAGACGTGGCCACAGCGGGGCGCGAACCGCCGGTCGGGTAGAGAGCTGTATGTGCTTCGAAATATGATCTTGCCGCCGGAACAGATCATGTCACAGCTTACACCAGTGAAACATTTGTGTATTATGGAAGCAGTGAAGGTTTCTTATAATTTAGATTTAGTTTCTTCTTGAGTTGGAGGAATGAACGACGATTGGATCAATTGAACGTGGAGTCTGAATTCAAATGAAGTTTTAGGCCACTTTTGTGCACACAAGGGCTTAATTGGGCTAATGAACCGTCCGGGATGATGAGGGATGAAGGAATGAAACATGCCCCAGATTAGGTGCCCGGGCCCGGATTCGAACCCAGGACCTATTGATCTGCGGTCTAGTGCGCTAACCACTACACCAGGGAGGACCCCAGGACCTATTGATCTGCGGTCTAGTGCGCTAACCACTACACCAGGGAGGACCCCAGGACCTATTGATCTGCGGTCTAGTGCGCTAACCACTACACCAGGGAGGACCCCATGGACCAATAGGACGTGAAGTGAATTGATATGGATTCGTTACTAGAACACCAGACCGCCTTGTTCTGTTAGTTGGACAGGTCAACAACACCCTGCTGACCCCGTGACCTCGCGAACTTGTTACCTTCATATATATATAACAGATACTGTATACATATATGCCCTTCCCTAGTCCAAGTCTCGCTTACTAACGGCCATGTTAGCCCCGGCCCAGTTCTTGCCTATGTTTGTCGGGGACAATCGAAGGAAGAATAGGACATAATTTCTGGTTTGCCTTCTCTCCCACTGTCGCAGGACTACCCCCCGCTGCCCCGTCCCTTCCCTTTGCCCTACACCCAACTGTCCCACATGTATCAATCAGATTTTCTCTGTCGTTGACCTGCCTTCTGTGGTAAAGAGCGTGGCGTTCTGAAGACCTGCTCTTTAGGCGTGACTGCATTTGACAAACCTTTGCCATTTGCCGAAGGTGTGCAACTTTCTCGTGTTGTTTGCTCGTGACTTTCCAAAATGAGCGAGAGAGGAAGAGAAGTCTTGTCTCGGGGTTCCGTGGGCGGTGTGTGGGTGGGCTGCAGTCCTGAAGGCATCACTCTGGGGGGTGGTGAGGAGGTGGGAGTGATGGGTAGGCAGGGAGGTGGGGGTGATGGGTAGGCAGGGAGGTGGGGGTGATGGGTAGGCAGGGAGGTGGGGGTGGTGGGTAGGCAGGGAGGTGGGGGTGATTTGTAGGCAGGGAGGTGGGGGTGATGGGTAGGCAGGGAGGTGGGGTGGTGGGTAGGCAGGGAGGTGGGGGTGATGGGTAGGCAGGGAGGTGGGGGTGGTGGGTAGGCAGGGAGATGGGGGTGATGGGTAGGCAGGGAGGTGGGGGTGATGGGTAGGCAGGGAGGTGGGGGTGGTGGGTAGGCAGGGAGGTGGGGGTGATGGGTAGGCAGGTAGGTGGGGGGGGATGGGTAGGCAGGGAGGTGGGGGTGGTGGGTAGGCAGGTAGGTGGGGGTGATGGGTAGGCAGGGAGGTGGGGTGATGGGTAGGCAGGGAGGTGGGGGTGATGGTTGGCAGGGAGGTGGGGGTGATGGTTGGCAGGGAGGTGGGGGTGATGGCGTAGGCTGGGAGGTGGGGGTGATTGGTAGGCAAGGAGATGGAGGTGACGGGGTAGGTGGGAGGTCTAGGATAGGACTGAAGTATAGGATGTCGAGTCCAATGGCCTAAGATGTGGTGTGTTGGGAGGCGGTGAAGGCCGGACTACAGGAATGGACAGGGGGGAGGGGGGTGGGGGCGGGCCTCGAAGGTAGCCGACAGGTCCGTCAACAATAAACGTACCCTCTTTTTGGCTCTGTGCCGGGGAAAGCTCGTCAGCTGACTCCCATCATGGGCCCCTACCTTACCCCCGTACCACCCCCCCCCCGGTCATCCCACTCCCGCCAATGACGTCATCAGGCGGCCGCCAGAACACCCCCCCCCCCACACCCGCCCCGTTTTCATACCTGCGCCAAACTCGAGTCTTTCTCCGCGGTGATGACTGGCCGCAAAACCGCAGGCAAAATGTTCACCGTTCACGTTAGAGTGAGAGACCCCCAACCCACCAATGGACTCCCCACCCCACACCAGCCCCGCACCCTCCCTCCTGGGTCCCTCAATGACGGACGGTGCCACCGTGACCGCACGCTCTCTCACCTGGCCCAGCCGACCAGGAAATCTGGGTCCTTCGCTCTCTCTCGCTGTTGTGTCAGTCAGTGAGGTTGTCTTGCGAGGATCGAAAGCTTTCCTCATCGATCGCTGTTACGTTATTTCTGGATCTGTCTGCGGTCTGGAGGTGGTCTGTGGTTTGCGAATTGATTAAATATTTCTCACCTGACCAAAAATCAGCTAGAAATCGAGCGAGCTCCATAGGGTGTCGCAGCATAAGGATAGTCACCGAGCATCGGTCTCTTTACCACACAGGAACACTGGACGTCATCTGGATCAGTTCGGCATCCGTTCCGGATCGGATTGTGTGTAAAGTGTCGGGAGATTCAGTCAGTGCATTTATCAATGAGATTT
>OZ025254.1:26883841-26924774 GCA_964019135.1 Arenicola marina | reverse complement strand
ATGCAATATATATAGGCAGTGGGGTAGGGCAGCGAAGAACGAGGGACGCTCTGGTTTGGGAAGAGGGGTAGGGGTGTTGTTTGGGAGGGGGAAAAGAGAAATGGGGTGGGGGAGGGCAGAAAGAGGTGGGGTGGAGGAGAGGGGATAGAGAGGTGGGGTGGGGTGGGGGCGGGGGAAAATAGAGGTGGGGTGTGGGTGAGGGAAAAGAGATAGCTATGGAGGGTTGGTGAGCTACGGATGACAAGACGAAGGCGACACAAAGACTGCATGCATCCTGAGGCTTGGCTCGCTCTAGTAGACTGACAGACATCGACTGCTGACCTACCTTGAGACAATCCGCTGCGGTTGTTATCATGTGGATGTCGTCCGTATCGGGTCACGTTCGCCGACGATGTCTTTAATCGGAATCAGAACCAGAGCGATGAGAATATCCAATGTATCTCGTATGTTATAACGACTAGGCTACCGTATGACCGGCGTGCATCACCAGCCAAGCCAGCTAGTCACCCACCCAGCCAGCCAGCCAGCCACCCAGCCAGCCATTCAAACGGTCCCGGTGTCACTGCAGCGCAGCAGGATCCCAATGTAGATCTATATCTATTAGTTGTATAGATCTAGTGGTTTTGGATTCCTGGCAGAACCGCAGCGGTGGCGTACGTGGGAGGGCCAGGGGATGGCCGGGGCCGGGGAGAGCTTACTCTCTGCACGGCGGTGGGCCGCCACACACACAGAGAGAGACAGGAGTGAGATGGGAGCCACTCTCCTAGAATCCACGCTCAGCAGACAGACGGTACTCACGCCGCCGCCTCCGCTGCCGTTGCCGTCGTCGTTGCCGCGACAGCTATCCAGGAATTAAGACGTCGCCGATCGCTGTTTTTATCCGGTGTCACCCCGACTCCGCGTCTCACGATTTGACGGGTGATTGTGATACATGGGGCGGGGGGAGAGGCGGGCAGGGGGGTGTGGTGGGGGGGGGGGTGAGAGCTGTAGTCCTGGCCGCGGTCTCCTTGTTGCCCCCCTCCTGTGCTACAGCTTTCCTCCCTGCCTGCCGTCTTTCAGTCAGCAAGCGAGCCGTCCGGCCTGGGAGTCGGAGGGTCGTGTGAAGCGACTAAAAACCACACCGCCGGTGCGTAAATCGAGTGAATGCCGCTGCGACGCCGGTGCAGTCGATTTGTTATGTATGCGGTGGCGGGCGGCGGGTGGAAGCGGACGGTGGAGTGAGGGCAGGGCACGGAGGCCGCGTTGTTGGGGGGTGGGGGGGGGGGGCGTGGGGACTTTGAGAGGAGGGAGAAGGAAAGGGGGGGGGGAGGGGGGCACAAAGGGAGAGGCGCACAGGGAAAGATATCGGCAGTTCAGCTGGCTGGAGGGAAGGACCCTGTCACTCCATCCCCCTTTTAAAACCACCCGATTGTGTGTGGTGGCTTGCTTTCGCTATAGCGGTGCCCCCGATCTACTGGTTTTCCGGGATGTTCGTACGGGCTACTGTATGCTGACTGGATGGCGTTCATTCGAGGAGCCGTCAGAAGTTAACTTGGAGGCAGCTTACAACGCTGCTCTCTCAGCCCCTATGGTCCCTGTTTCAGCGGGTGCTGTGCTTTGGCTATCGACTGGCCTGTGACAGGAGAGGGTGGGGGGAGTGGGGGTGGGTGGGGGGATAGGGAGGACAGGGTGAAGCTGGGGGTGGCGGACAGGGAGAAGGAGGGGGCGGGGGTCGCATTGTAATAACCAGCAGCTGGCCACTGCGGGAGGAGAGAGGTAGTGCGTGAGGCGGGTGGGGCGTTGGGGAAGGGAGGGAGGGGGGGAGTGGGGCTGTGACGGTACCAGGCCTAGATAGATCTGTAGCTCTACTCATGGGAAATCGCGGCCCTTCCCACCAGTTCATACCCACCTCCTCTGCCCACCCCCACCCCCCGCCCCCCCCCCGGCGCCCCCCGCCCCAGTCCCTCTCCACCCATGCTGCCCTCTCACATCGGCGTTCACTATATATCCCATGAATTCGCCCTCACACATCCCCACCCTTTTTCAACCCTCCTACCCCTCCTCGCCTCCCGCCTCCCTCCTCGTTCTGTCCTAACACGGTTTCTTTTTCGTCCCATGTCCCGGGCCTGTAGTGCTTCCCGGGCCCTCCCTGTCCCGTCCCCTCTCTCCCTCCCTCGCCCGCCCACGCCCCCACCCCTTTCCTCTACCGCCCCCCCCCCCCTCACCGACGTTCGTCCTACCCACCCACCAGGCAGCCCCGCTCGGACCGCTTTTGCCCTTGTCACAACTCACCACTTCGCCAAGCACGGAGACGCGTACACCCCTATTTCCCGGCATTCATTTGGACTCGTCCAATAAAGGACGCCTCGCCGCGCTGTATAAATCAATAGCGGCTGGGGACAGATGGCGGAGAACGGGTGGCGCGAAAGGGGGAGGGGGGGGGGGGCTGAGCGCGTGTGAGGTGCCGCCGCGGCGGAGGCGGCCGAGTGGCAGACAAGAGGGTGGGAAGCCAGTGGGCTGGGTCCTCGTGGTCTGTCCACTTACCCCTCCTAGTTGCACCCTGCCGCCCCCCCCCCCGCCTCCTTCACACAATGGACTCGACCGTCACAAAGGGGTCGCAGAGGGTGGGTGGTGGGGAGGAGGGGGGGGGGGGGGTGATGAGGGTCTATTCTATTGCGGTTTGGCAGGGAATGTCAGCTGTCTGTCCTCGGGCTGGTGGCTCAACCAGTCAATTACTGCATATCGCGGCCTTAAAAGCAATTCAAACAGTTTCTTCCCGCCAAAGTCATCGATCTCCCGGCAGAGGGCGTTCCGCTTACGCTCGAGTTATGCGAGAAACGAACGCCCTCCGCTGGCAGAGTGTGAAATCTGGCCAGGATAATAAATTGTAATAATATACCGGCTGATTAAAGCGAGAATTACGTATATTCTATATATCCTTCGTCCCGTTGATCTGCTTATTAATGCAAAATGGAGCCGATATGCAAGTTATTGCTATGTATTATGGAACATATTCGGGGATAGGATATTCAATTCACATATATAAACAAATAACAAACGAAAGAATTTCCCAGAAAATTTAATCTAATTCAAAAGACGTGTTTGTTTTATGTATTAGACCACCGTTTCAATATTTATATCTTGCGACATATATCTATATACATATTGCAAAATACATACTTTACATATAATGTGCATATATACATAGTCCATATACTTACGTATTCCATGAAAGATCGTACGAACAAAACTAATTGCCTCCTCTCCTCTCCTCCACTTTGGATGACGTTGTACACAAGACAGATATACTTTCCCACACCAATCTGGCATAAAAAGAACCTTGCAATGCGCCTTTTTGTTCATTGCACTATACATATTTATGCAATAAAGGACCTAAATATAGCATTTCAATTTAACACATTATTTATCCGTTGAAAACTGGCTGTATGGCTAACTGTAACTGTAACTGTAACTCAACACATGGTAACTGTGACGCCTATCTGTCCCTCATCTCCTCAGATTATTGTTTGGGTTAGAGGTTAGGGGTCTGGTATTGAGGATTAGAGTCAGGGATTGGGATGAGAGTTAGGAGTTACTGCCTATGGATAGTACCTATGGCTTCGCTTCACAGCGTTGCGCCGGGTGGAACCGCAACGGATGACAGAAAACACACCCAGAGACGCATGTGCGCTCCAGGTTTGACGTTATTCCACATTGGTCGTAATACGCTGGGTTTGGTGCGTAGAGCAAAATGAAGTTCTATTCCAGCATGTGATCACATGTGTATGACAAGCTGAATGTGAAAATGCCCCAAAAAGATTAAGAGTCTAATCGATTCAACTCTTCCAGGCAGAGAAGAGCTCATCCAAGAAGAGAAAATATGAGCGATGAATCGATCGCGTCTGACGAGTTGGAAGAGTAGTTTCAATATGGCGAAGGGAAACTCACTAATTGCGCACTAATTATCGCCCAACATTAACAGTCAGATACATGGTTTACTACATATGTAAGCCTCCATGTACCCCGCACATGTGTTTCAAATAACAAGAAAAGGTCTTACATAGGTTTCGCATCATTTTATTCGTTGTTTAATTCATGTATTTCCCCCTTAAACTTAGTTGATGACACTGAGCGCCTATTGCATAGTTAGCTTTCCCCATCTTGGAATAGCCTCTACCTCTTCTCTCTTCCACCTACCTGGGCGGAAGAGCAGAAGAGGTCTTCTCGGAATAGAAGAGGCAAAACGATCGTACTGCATGCACTCTTCCAGAAGAGGTAGACGTTGGAAGAGGCGAATCGATCAGGCCCTAAGTGCTTGCCAAGAGGAATATTTGGCATCCACCATGGGCTCCTGAGGGCCTACATTCGTGTTCTCTGAACGATCGATGCATGTTGTCTAGGACCGTGTATACACTATCCTTTCTGTTATGAACTTCCACTGTTGATTACATGTATATTGGAATTTTCTAACAACAAGTTGCATCACATGACTCAATCAATTCATCTGAACTGCGAATTTTCTTCTAATGCATTAGGACAGATCTGACATTACGTCAAACCTAAAGCCCACAGAAGTTTACAATAAATGGATGCCGCTTGACCCGAGATTTAAAATTAGTCATTCAGCAATATTGTTTTTTGATAAACTGAACAAATGCTTCGACTGGAAATCATGTATTTATATTCTCAGCATGTAAGTGCACATATAATAGTCAAATGTCTCTTTTGGGTAAAAAATCTCATCTCGGAAAGTGTGGCGTTCTGTTGTACTACGTCATCGAAATTTGCACATTACGGCATCTTTGTACCTTTGTACACATCTAGTTCTCATCTAGTTAATATTTATACTGTGAGCCATTGTGCCCAGAACGTTTTTCCAAAATATTTCGGAATCATAATGTAAATGAAGTTAAAACGTTGCTATCATAACGTCCCCACTGACTGATATCTTCAGGGTCGATGAGCCCTTTTGCTGCAAATTGCACTCCAGTTTTGTAGCGGTCTTTAAGTGTTGACAGAGCTCACCCCCACCCCCACCACCCCCCACACGCACACACCGCTTTTAAAAAATGTCCTTGGTCCGCTCTGGCCTTTCGACGCATATTGTTAGGAATAGCCCATGTTGTCGCATAGATCCTCGAAAAGTGGATTCATAGACTTAATTCTACGTTATGATGACTCTACTAAACCCATCCGCAGTCCCCCCACTTCTTTAAGCCAGACCCCACTCTGCCAGCAGACGGAACTAGTTCGTCACATCACCCGAGAGTCTAGCCCCGAAAGACCTGAGGGGCCAAGGACGGGCCTGCGATCCCTGGGGTCCTTTGGGGCTACTGAGAGCCTAACGGCGCGTGGATCGATGGTTCGAGCCCCGCTGTGGCCAGGTCTGTGTGGTCGCAGGACAAAGATCCCATGTCCTTCTTCGCAAAGAGTAGGGAGTTACCCCGGGGACATGGCTTCACTCTCCCTTCCTTCTCCCATTGACGCGATATGACCAAAAGTGGTTAAAGCGTCCTGAATATACAACCATGGTTCCTCACACCACCTCTACCCACGTGACCGCCAACCTCACGGTTGACTTCAACGGTGCTGGGGTCTCGATTGATTTTAGAGGGTTGGTTTGGTTGAATTAAATCGCCTTTCTAAGTTAAAGCTAAAGGGAATTTTCTTTAAAGAGAAAGATTCTTCGAATTCATGTCTCAGTTTTTGCAGTTATCAAGAGAGGAGACTTCATGGATGTTTATATATTTTATTGACGCGGAAAGGCCAATGAATTTGTCGAATGTAAGTGTAACATTTTTTGGTCGTCTGCAGTGGCAGTGGCCAGTCACCGAGTACACCATGCCCCTACACAAAAACACTCGACAACCAGCGTTGTTTGAAATCTACATGTGTGTCTGACTCTGCGACTAATACGGACTGTACTACAGTTTCACATAAAAAAATTCTCACAAAGAAGCATTACCAAAAAGCATGATAACAGTTTTCATCCTTAGATGTATGGCAAGCCGTTTTGATAAATCACCAACTCAAGATATCTTGAATTCAATTCTAGATATTTTGAATTCAATTGTAGATATCTTGAATTCAATTTCAGATATCTTAAGTTCAATTTAAGATATCTTGAATTCAATTTCAGATATCTTGAATTCAATTTCAGATATCTTGAATTCAATTTCAGATATCTTGAATTCAATTTCAGATATCTTGAATTTAATTTCAAATATCTTCAAATCATTTAACATATCTTGAATTTAGAGATATCACATCTATTTTATGATGAGAAGAAATAGATGTGTCACATATCTTGAATTTAATTTAAGATATCTTGAATTGAATTCAAGATATCTTGAAATAATTCAAGATATCTTAAATCGGTGATTTTTTTTATTAAAACGGCTTGCGATATAGATGGTCATATAGAATCTGCATGTGCAAAAAAAGCTTTTAGACCAGCACCCCAGATCCGAAAATAATACCAGAAGCCTTTGACAGGTGGAAACATAAATAATGTTAACTGAATAGCATTGATGTATTACTTTCGTTTATTCAGGTGTAACCGAAGATCACCACTACATTTAGAAATATTATTGGAAAGGCCAAATCCTGATTAGTGGTCAGAAACTGTATGAAAAGTAATTGTTCATTGAAAATAAACAGTTTAGATGATTTCACATTTATTATATAAGTGTTGTTTCAATAAGGTTTCAACTTTAAATTGTTTGTTGAGGAACTTTTTCCTTGTGAAAATACCGTTTAGTTTGTTCAGAAATGCAAATGAAGTAATGAAGTTAAAAATCTGGAAATGATTATTTCATCATGTGCCTACTCCATCAGAGAATTAATCCTGAAGAAACTGCGCTGTTACATATTGTTTGTGGTTTTGTTTGTTTAAAGGTAACAGAAAGAAAGTCAATATAAATATGCAGAACATATATATACAAAATATATACTAACACTTACAAAACAGATATTAACTGTTTAAACTCTCTCTGTTCTAGTTGTATTCTATTCTGTTTCTATTGTGATCGCCTTCTTACATTGTGAAGAACGCCGTCGCTTTAGTGCCTTTACGGTTGTCGACTGAACAGCGACTGCCATAGCTCCTCTGTGCGCCGCGCGAGAGTGAAAATCCGAAACGTAAATTTATCGGCGCTAAAGCCCAGTACACACCTAAAAAGTTTCCGAAACTTTATGTCCGAAACTTTGTTTCCGAAACTTTGTGTCCGAAACCGACCCGTACACACCTAAAGTTTCTGCGACACAAAGTTTCCGAAACTTTTCTTTGAGTTGTATTTATCTCCACCTTTCGCCCTCTCTCTGGAGAGAAGTCCACTTACTGGGGTGGGGGGGGGGGGATTCAATTTAGTATCGTGTATCCGCACTTCCATTGCATGAGGTGAGTTCTGCTTTTAATGCATCGTGACCTAGGAATAAAGAAATTATTCTTCGTGATCTGGGAACACGATCAGCTTTTTTTATTTATGTCACTTCTTTGGCCAATGGACATTAGCATCAAATGGCTGACAATCGCGGACCACTTGCTGCCTGCCGAGCTGCTGTTGTTTTATTGAATATTTTGCGACGAAGGCGGCGACGACTACATGCTGAAAACATGGGTCCTTGAGTGGATTCGTAATCGTCCTCAGCAAGGCAACCACATAACATTGCGTATCTAAGCCCATTGTCAGGTTGCATGAGTGCGTATTAATCTGGTGTTGTCACATGATCCCACTCGCTGCCACGTGACAGTGAGTCGAGTACTCATTGGTTGTAATACTAATTATGTGGAAACTTTGTTTCCCAAATTCAAACATGCTAGAACTTCGGGCACAAAGTTTCGGAAACAAAGTTTCGGGAACATCTCGGTAAGCACCAGCGTGTTTCAGCGGGAACAAAGTTTCGGAAACTTTTTTAGGTGTGTACTGCATGGGCTTACGTATCGGGATGCGTATCAGTGGCGCGGAAACGTAGTGCACTCCACTAACTTGTGCTCACGAGATACTAACTCGTACGCACGACATAGTTTCTCGTTCGCACGGCTTAGTACCTCGTTTGCACGATATAGTATCTCGTGATACTAAGTCGTGTGCACGAGATATTAAGGAGTTATTGCACTACGTTTTCGATTGAACGCATCCCGTACATTGGCAGTGGCCAGCTTCCTCTTGTTCAGTTTCGTGAACTGGGGATGAGGTATTAGCCGACCGTCGTAATCAATGATTTTCATTAATCGTGAACCGAGAATTTTAATATTAAATAGCCGTGAACTGGGAAATCGCCAATTTATATCATGTATCCGCCCTTTACATTGTATGCGGGGAGTTCTCCCTTTAATTCGTCGTGACCTGGGAATAAAACAAATTTACTCTTCGTGATTTGGGAACAAGACCCCCGCCCCTTAGTAACACTCGTAACACTTGGTAACACCACCAGCGTTGTTAAAACATACATGTGTTTATAGAGAGAGAGAGAGACAATAGAGGAAGGTGGGTTGTTTATAACTTCAGCAACTCAAGTTTCATATAACCACCTGTATTGAAGCGTTTTATATTTATTCCTGTTTGTTACGTGAAACCTCAACAATTCTACACGGGCGCTGAAGCAGACAGCTGACCTTCGTTATCGAAGTAAAAGATTCTGGGTTGTTTCCATCAATGGTAAACACTGCAAGAAAGTAGAGCTCAGTGGATACTAGCTTGGGGGAAAATTTTCATAAATTAACACGATCAAAGATAAGTCCAAGTCAAGCCCCAAACGTAATTCAGATGCGGAATAGACTGCGCCGTATTTTTCATACAGCGGTCAAATGTTAAGCTTACTCACAGGGGCAGAATGACCCACGCTGCTTGGGGCAAAATGACCCATTGGGCCGTTTTACCCACATCCAATTTAATATGTATACCCTAACAGGAACGATTATCTTTAGCAAACTGGATGATATGTCCACTGAATCGGAACATCTTTGATGATCATGAATATGCTTGAAGAAGAAAACGATGTGCGTCACAGGGAGCTTGAAGAAGGGAGAGTTGTGCGCCCCTGGGAGCCGGAAGCGTTGACTGAGGCAAAGCCAAGCGGCACGGGACATCGTGTCTCCATTCAATACATACAGCTCGTCAGGATAAAACGCAGATGGGGAGGGGGGGGGGCACTATTATACAAATCTGGTGGGGGGAGGGGGTTCCGCGGGTGCCTTGATGCCTGAGAGAGCGGATATTTGTGATGAAAAGGATACCCCTATAAAGCGGACATTTATGATGAAAAAGATACCCATATAGAGCGGACATTTATGATGATACCAATATAGAGCGAATAAAACTTGCGATCGTAGGGGGGGGGGGGGTATTAGGGCGGTTGAAAAGGGGGGGCTTTACCCCGGAACCCCCCAAACCCAGCAGGGTATTTTTTACCCCCCCTCCCTAAATCCGGGGGGCCGATTTCAGGGTCGGATCCAGATATGCTGTATAGGGGGCCGGTAAATGGTATAAATTATATACATTTCCGCCCTAAAAAGAGGGGCCGCCCCTGTGTCGCCCCCACCCCTTGGATCCGCCCCTGCCCCGGGTCTGTTCAACAGTACGACTTCGCATGAAAACTGAGTTCCGCAAAAGATAGCAAAAGGTGGGGGAAGGGGGTATCCCCCCCGCCCGATCCGCCTCTACTGACGTAAACGTTTTTTTGGAATTCCTGTGTGTGATCCTTTTGGGTCAAACTGTTCCAGAGAGTTAGGAGTTTGCCTACTTAGGCTGTTCAGTTCACTCATTAACATGCTGAAATAATGTGCTGACCATTTTGCCCCATTAGGGGGGCAAAATGACCCACTGTGACATAAAACATGTTTTTTGTGCTAGTAAAAATTGTGTTCCTGTCACTCGCATGTATCCAAGCTACGTTATTCACAATACCACTGTTGTCAGTTTACCAAAATTTGGCTCTTTTTATGGCACTGCTTGTCCTCCAAAAAATAAAAGAAAGTTAATGTGGTCATTTTGCCCCATGTTCCACTACCTAGGTCTTCCTCCTTAGATGGTCCCATAGAGACTCCACGTGCAAGACATTTAGACTAGCACCCCCACCCCCTCCGACATATCCTGATCCGAAATAAATACTTCCAGAAGGTTTTGGAAGGTAAAAACTTTGTTAAACATGTTAAAAGAATGTTACATGAATAGCATTGATGTAGATCTATTACTGTACTTTCATTTATTCAGGTCTAACCGTAGTTCACTACTGTTGTTTGTTTAAAGGGAACAGCAAAAGAAGTAATATAAATATACATGGCACCAAGAGAGATAACATGGATAGGTGCTACCTAAAAAATGCGAGCGTATATTTATTAATTCAGATATTCCGAGGGGATACATCTAGATTGATATTTAAAATTAATCTCACTTCGGCTTGCCATAAAGAATATCGTTGGCGGGATGACGTATGCCGTGCTTGTGGCATGTCATTCGGTTGCTTAGAAACTCCCATTGTGACGTCATGTTTATAACATTTTGTCGTCACAACTACTCACTATGACAGCAGCCGATGGGCGGTCAGCAAGAGCGCTCTGCTTGGCAACAGACATTTAGCGCGTCGCTTATAAATTAACTTTAATTTGAAGTATACATCCAGTATTGACATTGACAAATTTATGCGTTAATTTTGTGGGGCAGCTGATTTAGTTATTAAAAAACATGACATAACAGGCTTGGACCTCTTTCCTTGAATATATTTATGTACAGCTGATATTTACTCTGAATCCGAAAACGTCTCATGGGGGCTGTTACGCGAAATGAAAGTCCTAAGCCTATGCTTGAAATGGATTTGAATACGCATGCATGTTACCTTAAGAGCTCGCCTGCGCTCGCTATGAACTCTTTTTAACAAACCTTTTTAAACTCTTTGTGCTAGTTGTAATATTTTGTTTCTATTGTGATCGCCTTCTTAAATTATGAAGAATGCCGTCGCTTCCGCCCATTCCTTTTAAATTTTTTCTTGTTCCTGTAAATGATTCATTTGCTGCAAATTATAAATAATTCGGAAATTTTGAAATTTGTCTTCCTCCTCGTCCTGGGGCTCGAAAATATTTGCATTTATGCATTGTGCTTGTATGTCTCTGTATTCTCGCAAGTGGCTCCAATAAAAGAATTTATAGTCTAATCTGAATTTCGTTTTGTGTGTCTCCAATTGAGTGGGGCGCGAACTCCCAAGCTCCTGATGACGGGCTCACCACCAGACCCTTCGGGTGCCCTGTCCATGTTATCTTGGGTGGTCAGAACAAAGATAACACAAAGCCAGAGACTTCCACATCACAGATGGCCTCTTTATATCGGTCCTGTCTGCATGCAAATATCAAGTACGCCCATCGTAATATAGCAAAATTTTGTAAGAAGATTGAAAAATATTAAATAAGAAAAAAAAGTATATGAACTTTTTTCGTATGAACAATAGTGTTACATCATTTCCATCGTCTTCATGATCATATAAAAAATTATTCTTGGAAACCTCTGTCACAGGGAACACCGCGAGATTACCAACAAAAGAACGATATTACAGCGAGACCACGACTTGCTTCAACACGATTATGTGGGAACCAATGTAGAAAGTGTAGAAAACCACCTAAGCAATCCACATACATACTCAGTGAACACATTAACCGGTACACAAATACTCCGATCATACACATCTGACCATATGAACGACAAATATGTATCTCTGCAGAGTTCACGGGGCTCGTATAAACGTAGTAATATATATCTATATATATCTATATATATAAATAGTATTTTGCATGATAAGTGCGCATAGATCACCATGGTAACGTACACGCGTTATTATAATAATAGGAATAACGCATACAATTGGTGTCCTCATCACCATAGTAATGGCAGTCACCCCCTCGCCACTGTAAGCGAATGATTTAATTTCCATTTCACCTCCTGCACGTCACTTACCAATTGCATCGAACTTGTTAATAATTAATAGTCGTAATGTCCATTCCCCTCCCAGCCGCGGTACGGTACTGTACATCACGTGAAATGCAGGAATATCTTTCATGAAATATAGATTTTCTCTGAAATATGTTGATAACTAGCAGGCAGTGTGACGTTGAAAAGATGCGACTTGTTGAAGAATTCTATTCTATGTCTTTGCCTTTTTGTTCGTATAGTAATATGATAATAATAAGGTCTGGTCTGTGTTCGAGACATATAAACTGTAACCTATTCCGGGGGATACATTGAACATCTTACGGAATAATAACATTATACATATATATCGACCAATGCTTTTTTTTCTTCTAAATCGATGAACTTACAGTGTACATAATTTTTACCACTCGTTTAAATAGCGGATTCGTTCATGTTTGAGACCCTGTCTACCGGCGCCATCTGGCGACAAGACAGCGAACTGAATATCACAGACAGCTCCTCCTCTTGATGACGTCACAGCTGAGTATTGGACCACCAAGGGTTACGGGATATGTGAGATAAAGTAGCTCAGCAACGAGAACGCGTCACGTGATTGTTAATTACTTCGGTGACGACATTGGCGGTGACGTCACGAAATCAAACTAGCAACACAATGACGTCACGAATTGCACAAAGACCATGCCACGAACGCACACACACGCACCCCGCGCTGAAGCACATTTGTATGACGTCACAGATGTGTTGACACTGGCAGCAGTCTCTAGGAGAGATTGACGTCACAGTGACGTCATTTGCACTACCTATGACGAAGGACACACGACGTGAATATTCCGACTTTAGCCGATATTACCCGAGTAACACCGAACAGTTCACCATTGTTTGACACGCATACACCCCACACATCAACTACTTAGGCGGTACGATTACTATGCAAACGAATGATATTGATATATAATAAATCTATGACATGACCCCCACCCCCCAAGGTGAAAAGCTCTGCAGTGCCCGGTGGGTGGGGCGTTAGAAGGACAACCTGTTACCATTATATAGACGAATTTCGGTTGTTTTTGTATGCAGGTTTTGATTCAACACAATTATTCACCTATACAAGTGCACAAGAGACATCCTAGCTTCCCAGATTTTGTTTCCACCACGCACAGCAAAATTCAGCGAGTGAGTTTTTTTTTTACAGATGTTACTGTTTTGTACTTGGTTTGAACATTCGACAAAAGAACACCCTTTAATAGAAGCTTTGATCACTATACATGACTTAAACGGTAGCTTTACATATTACAAACCACTCTTTTAACATAATAAATGCGAATCCATTAATTGCTATCATGAAACCGATCGCCAAACGTGACACAACTGTCGTCACAATCATTTCTAGTTGGCATATATGATAGGTTAATATAGAGTTAAACGCGTTTTTTTTTCCATTGAACAATAAAGTAAAACATTAAAATTGACACCATTAATTCGAGACCAATTTGGAATTATTTCCTCTTTGGCTTGCCATACCAGGGTGCATCAACGCTGGAAGCAAAACAGGATATAAATGCACGTCACTTCCGGTGCGCGTGCCGACACGGTAATTAGGACACTGACACATGTTGGGTGTCGCGCATTTCTTCAGCAGCACGAACGAGATTATAAACCATTTTGTTGGTGATGCGTCCATAAGTTCGAGGCGACTTTGCAATGACAGGCTGTATGAGCAAGGAGCCGTAATGAGGTAGATACTCTGCAAAGACAAGGAATTAAACAACGAGAGGATCGAATTGGTCCAGGATCGGTGGGACAAGGTAAATATGGGGAGGCTGGGGCGCAAAAATACAAAACACGTTCGGGTTATAGGGGGAAAACATATATATCATAAAACATCCAAAAGACACGGACTATAGGTCCATTCGAGTGCCAGCGGTAGTGTTCTTGTAATTAATATAGTATATAGGTTAATATATTAGCGGTAGTACTATGCAATTTGTGATTAAAAATTGTATAAAACCATTACAAATGATAACGATTACGAGGGAAAGCCACGAGACATACTAGCACCTAATATCGCTCACAATAAGAACACGTGGCACGGCCAGGGAAATAGATCAGGGAGCGAGACCCCCGATATTAATAAAAGCACAATATCACTACAGGACCACCCACACTTTACCTCAATTTACAATTTACCTCACCGTTATAATTGGTATTCGTTTTGCAAGATTATATTATGTGTGCCTTATATACCACATCACAATACTTCACGGAATCATGTCCTTGGCATTTAAAGTTGAGAGAAAAAAAAAGGAGAGTTGATCTGTAATCCATAGATCAGTACAAAGTCACGCCAACGCACGACACATAAATGTACGCGCAACAAGTGTACACACGCGTGTACATACACTGTGTGTACATGTGTAAGCCCACATGTACGTACAAGTGTACACACGCGAGTACATACATGTACGTAAACCTGTACACACACGTGTATATGCACGTATAACACAGATCATTGCTGTGTTTAATTGAGATAAACAAGGAGTCTATTTGGTTCAGTCGTGTTGCGCGCGTGGTCCCTAGGCGTTCAACAGAGTAGAGAGTCTGGTTCTCAAACCGGCAGATTCCCCTGAGGCAGGGCACCAGTTCTTTAAACAGACCCACCGCATGGTGGCGCCATTACTACTCATGTCTGGGGGCTGTGCGGTCTACTGGGATTTCGCTAGATTCGAGTGCGACTCCACGTGCATATATACACATTCCACATTCCAACAAATCTGAACCTGTATCTACCTCTATGATACGTGGAGTCGCTGGATGAAGTCAGGGACTCGAGCCATTATTGCAAAACGCATCAGTCGCGTAGAACTAACTTGAACCTCAATCAGGTTCGTTGGTTAGGTCAATAAGAATAATTTCATATCGTATCTATTCATATGCAGGTCGTATCTTTTCATATCTATGCATATCCAGTCCATATATATATATATTTATATTCAGGTCATATCTATGCATATCCAGGTCATACCTATTGACATCCAGGTCATATCTATTGATAGATTATGGGTGGAACTGTCCAGTTCATTGTCATGGCTCATATCGATACAGTTTTGGGCAATCCTTGGGTGATAAAACTTAATAACACCAACCCTCTTCATATCAGAACACCCTTAATGAGATCAGACAAACGGCCATCAAATATCAGCATCAAGATCAGAGATCAGGATCAGAATCAAAGATCAGGATCAGAAATCAGGATCTGAGATCAGGAACCGAGATCAGGATCCGAGATCGGAATCAGAGATCAAAAATCAGGGTCAGAGATTAGGATCAGAGATCGAGATCAGGATCAAGATCATAGATCAGAACCAGATATCAGGATCACAATCAGATATTAGGATTAAAGATCAGAATAAGAAATCAGGATCAGATATCAGAATAAGAAATCAGGATCAGAGATCAAAGATCAGAACCAGATATCAGGATCACAATCAGATATTAGGATCAGAGATCAGGATCAGACACACTTCGTGTGATCAGGAATGTGTTCCTTCTACACACCTGTTCAGTTCTGACAGTAACATAGGCGGACTCTTTTAACGTCTTTTTGGGGGCAGAAAATGGCCGTGTCGACAAAAAAACGTTAATTTTATAAAATATCTGTAGCCTACAGACATTCGCCATCCATCTCTGGATTGCATTGACCCTTTCGGGATCACATGGAATCTCTCTGGATCCTCCCCGACCTGCCTCATTAATCCCCTAGGCTACATCTATCGCACACCTTCTTCACACAGTCCATATGTTGATAATTATTTTTGCACTGTGCGGCATCGAAGGTAGTAAGACAGGATGAGGGAATCATGTGTCTTATTACGAGTTCAATTTTGACTATGATCTTGCATCTAAGAAGTAGAAAGATCGGCCACGATTGCCGCGAGAGCAAAAGACACACTTAACGAATTGCTTGAAAATACATCGTTAGTGGTCGTATCGCATGCCACAAAGCCACAAAGACACAACAGCGAGAATCATCGGTGACAGTAATAAAAACATTGCGTCCGATACTTAAACGTTAAATGCGGTATAAAATAAATGCAGATGACCATAGCGAATGTCTCCGATACAATATGCCCATATAATATCCCACACCATCTGACTTACGAGGAATGTCCAGTGGCCAGCGAATCACGTGACAGATAGACTCCGATAGACATTTATAAACGTTTTATGAAAAATAGTTATTTCCATCACAGGGTGACCCCATCACGTGACCCACATCAATCTCACAGCGGCGTCACGATTGCCATGACAACACATTGCAACATTCAGTTCAGTCAATGGGTTTGCAATAACACGACACGTTACATATTTTTTTTCAAAATTATTGCCTCACAACACTTTGCGATATCAAATGCCATCTATTATGAAGATTATAAGTAATCCAATAAAAAATACAACAGGTACCTTCAATAATTTGCGCCATGCATGAATGTCGTAATTTGTTGCGAAGTTGCAGGCATAGTTGAAGATGCAGTGGAGCATCATATTCAGGGCTCACGGGCTACATTTAATACACAGATGAAATATTCGTAATTGCTGATTCAGGTACAAGGCTCATGGGCCCTGAAGATGAAACGACGAGTTTCCGCAAACATATATATCTTTACGTGATTTGTGGCTGTGCAATGTCACGAGACCAGCTCGAACATAATACAGTCACATGCGTTGAGAACGTGGGTTATTTAATATTATGAAGGTCATGAAAACCGGGATATATCAGCAGAAATGACACGAATGCACTGCGATGTGCCTGTCATAAAACCCATTTTGACCAGCAGAGGGTTAATGAAGACGACGCATTCGGCTGCACGGATAACGCACCGGGCAGTAGAGGGTTAACGATGGTGCAGTTGGTGCGGGTGATTGATCTTCTCCTTGATATCTTTGATTCCATGTTGTATTCGCTTCAGATGACCCACTTTGGATACTCCGAGATCCTGCAAAAACATTATAGTCAAGGTCATATTTGTCTGTATTTATCAATCCCCCCTCCCCCCCCCCCCTACCGCAACTCCGTAACCTTCACTTTTCAAACGCATGCTGAGTACCAAGAAACGATTAAGCTACCGAGATACAACGGCGGCATATTTATTCTGTTTTGCTTTGTTTTGACATGGCTGTAATAACATTGACCTTGAGATCGGTACGCCCAAGGTGAAGCAGCTCCCGGCCGGTGACGTCATTGTTGATGAACTTGTCTCTGTAGTCCGCCAGACCCATACTGTCAAGCCACTGACCGACCTGTTCTATACTCCAGTCGTAGACTCGGTAAACTGCGGTAACAAATAACGCCATGGTGACTGTTGAGCAGTTGACTAGTTCATACACAGGACATCATGGAACAGTTGAGCAGGTAACACATTCCGCGAATACAGTGTCGTTAATGAGTAAAAGGTCTGGGTTAAACGACATATTATATCCGGGTATCATTTCTTGATACATATCTTCCTAAAGTCTTTCTTTCTTTTATAGCAACCTTATTTGTTAACCTGGAGGAAATCAATCGGGCTGTCCCATTAGCTACTCCTGCACAAAGGGCATTCCATTCTACCGTAGGCTGCTTACTGGAAGCCAGGTTCGCATGTACTGACCCTCAAAAACCACACACTGCTCGCCAGGTGCATGGGTACTCAGTACCAGAGCTCATCAAGATCTAAGACCCATGCACTGCTCGCCAAGTGCAAGAGTAGTCATCATCAGAACCACTGTACGTCTAAGTGCCAGAGTAGTCATCATCAGAACCACTGTACGTCTAAGTGCAAGAGTAGTCATCATCAGAACCACTGTACGTCTAAGTGCAAGAGTAGTCATCATCAGAACCACTGTACGTCTAAGTGCAAGAGTAGTCATCATCAGAACCACTGTACGTCTAAGTGCAAGAGTAGTCATCATCAGAACCACTGTATGTCTAAGTGCAAGAGTAGTCATCATCAGAACCACTGTACGTCTAAGTGCAAGAGTAGTCATCATCAGAACCACTGTACGTCTAAGTGCAAGAGTAGTCATCATCAGAACCACTGTACGTCTAAGTGCAAGAGTAGTCATCGTCAGTACCACTGTACGTCTAAGTGCAAGAGTACTCACCGTCAGGGCCACTGTACGTCTAAGTGCAAGAGTAGTCATCATCAGAACTACTGTACGTCTAAGTGCAAGAGTACTCACCGTCAGGGCCACTGTACGTCTAAGTGCAAGAGTAGTCATTATCAGAACCACTGTACGTCTAAGTGCAAGAGTACTCACCGTCAGGGCCACTGTACGTCTAAGTGCACGAGTACTCAACATCAGAACCAGTGTACGTCTAAGTGCCAAGTACTCACCGTCAGGGCCACTTTACGTCTAAGTGCACGAGTAATCAACATCGGAACCAGTGTACGTCTAAGTGCATGAGTACTATTATCAGGACCACTGTATTTCTAAGTGCACGAGTACTCACCGTCCGGACAACTGTACTTTTAAGTGCACGAGTACTGATTATCAGGACCACGTCTAAGTGCACGAGTAATCAACATCGGAACCAGTGTACGTCTAAGTGCATGAGTACTATTATCAGGACCACTGTATTTCTAAGTGCACGAGTACTCACCGTCCGGACAACTGTACTTTTAAGTGCACGAGTACTGATTATCAGGACCACCAGTGTACGTCTAAGTGCATGAGTACTATTATCAGGACCACTGTA
Source organism: Arenicola marina (assembly GCA_964019135.1). Classification (NCBI taxonomy): domain Eukaryota; kingdom Metazoa; phylum Annelida; class Polychaeta; family Arenicolidae; genus Arenicola; species Arenicola marina. The sequence goes on along the minus strand of OZ025254.1, from coordinate 26,906,138 downwards.
TTTCTAAGTGCACGAGTACTCACCGTCCGGACAACTGTACTTTTAAGTGCACGAGTACTGATTATCAGGACCACTGTACTTTTAAGTGCACGAGTACTGATTATCAGGACCACCAGTGTACTCTACTAAGTGCACGAGTACTCACCGTCCGGACCCGTGTACTCGTCGTCCTTGCTCTTGTCGTGGTGGTGCTTGTGGCGTCCGCCCTTCATCAGCCGACTCATCAACCGGAAGCGACTCTTCTCTTTCCGCTTTTGGTGCAATTCGGTCGCCTGGGAACACAAGTCATGATATTATAAAACGGGCGTTGGAGTTAGTCCATTTCCATGCGCACAAGTGTGGCCCGAAACGCAAACATTTCATTTTAATCTTATGACGCCAAGCGTTTGCTTGGCTTTCTTAAAATAATAATCTACAGACTAACTTGTGTCAAAAAGTGTCATACTAAATTCTAGCGGCGCTACAGTAAAATGTCCAACAAACATTTTAACAAGAAGCGGTCATCTTGCAGACGTCATACAACGAGACTTTTCTCCTGTACTCGTCCTCTTTGTTGCTGACGCCATTCCCAATTTAATTTGGTAAGCATGTATGTAGATCAACATGACGTGGGTTGGCCCTCTGTCGGCCGCACCTGGAACTCCTTCGCCCAACCACATTTCATTGTGCGGGACGCCAGGTTCCTTGGCCCAAGTTATCTGATTTCCATGTGCACACAAGTGGCCTAGAATAAAAAAAAATTTTTTTTTTTGTCTCCTGGATGTGGCTCACCTCTCGTTCGATGTCATGGAAATGCGGCAATCCCCCAATCTCGTAGACGTTCTTCATCTCGGTGTCCATGCCAGCGATGGCGTTCCGCAGCTTGTCCTCCACTTCCGCCCGCAGTTTCTGTCAACGGAACTCGTGTGTATGACGTCACAATACGGGTGGTGCCATGACAGCCATGGATTAATTAACATATCCCAATTACTTGATCTAGCCACCCCCTTCCCCAACCCCCTCCGGCAACATCCGTGAGGTTATGCGTGAACCATTAACTATAGGATTAACAAGTCAATATAGGTTAAAAGATATTTATTCCGGTGAGAGTGATAATCATCGCACTTACCAGTGACGGGGCTTTGTCGGCCAGGAATAATTTGGTCTCGTTGTAGAGCGATCGCACGCTGCTGACCAGATCAGAGACCTGAGTTCGAATGGCCGGCTGCAAAAACAGTGGAGGAAACCACAGCGTACAGAGGTCAATGCGTTCATCAAGACCGAGAACTCACATGGCAAGTCCGTAATATCTGGGTCAAGTCATGTAATATTTGAGCACGAGTGGAGCGTGCGAGATCTCAGCGTACGTCTGTCACTATTACATTGATGATATTAAAGACAGATATAAATGATATAAATCAGTGTGATCAGAACTCTGGGGGTGTTAACAAAGTATATGCAATTTAATTTCAAGTAGTGATCATGCAGCTGCAAGTGGCTTTGCTGATACGTCGTTTGTCTACCATGGAGGTGAAAGAAGGCATTTTACGCAGTAAAGATAAGACGAAATGGAATGGGGTCGAGTAAAAATGAAATATTCACTGCCCCATCTTCGTCCTTTCACATCTACAGCAATCCTTCCAGACTTGTGATCAGTAGACTAACCGAGCACCATTGACAACAAGCTTAGTATTACACAGATTTCTAAGCAATACAGACTTAATAGTTGGACAATGGATAGTTGGACAATGAAAAATTTGGACAATGAAAAATTTGGACAATGAAAGATTTGGACAATGAAAGATTTGGACACTGAAAGATTTGGACAATATAAAATGTGGACAATGAAATATTTGGACAATAAAGAAGGTGGACGAAGAAAATTTCGACATGAAAGCACGCGGCTTCGAGTTTCGTTACCTACGCCACATATTCGTGTTTCAGCGGGCGTGTCACCATGGTAACGTCGTCAACACAACCTAAGTTTTAAATGAATCGCTTGCTCTACCTATGTCCTTATTTAGTGGTACCAAACAACAAGCGATGACAAAAAGATAAATTACAAACAAAAACAAAACAATTCTATGCATAGAAATCTTGACAACTTCGTTTAACAACATTTCTATGCTTAACACATATAGAATCAAACATTTTATTAATACATGATTGTGAATGGCGAATCACGACATCAACATGCAGTGAGAATACATAACAGGGCATCATACAACGGCTAACAACAGCTTGCAGCATTCTCTTGCGACGCGAAATGATAATAATAAACAAACGAAATAAAATAAGCCATTCAGAACCGAGTGCTGCCACCTAGCGAACAAACTAAGTATTGCATGAACAACAGTGTTCACCTGCGTATCAATCTCAGCGGTGGCGCCCTCTTCCGCGTGGGGCTGTTGAGAAGTGATATAAGTGATTTCAGTGATAAATGGGGGGTTTACCTGGGAAAACCCCCGAAACTAGCAATGCATTAAGTAGGCCTACACCCCCCGGGTGTCAAGCAACGTCATCATTCAGTAACACATCTGCTGCAGGTATATACATGTATACTACTATATCTGCTGTATATGCTGTATAAGCAGATATCATCCTGTGATAGTTTCAACACTAGGCTGCAGTTACGTCATTTCTCTAATTTCACCATTTGCTCAACTTTCTCCACCACCACTAGTTTCGTAACCTGCTCCAGTTTCCCAACCTGCTACAGTTTCACAGCCTGCTACAGTTTCACAGCCTGCTACAGCCTGCTACAGTTTCGTAACCTGCTACAGTTTCACAGCCTGCTACAGTTTCACAGCCTGCTACAGTTTCACAGCCTGCTACAGTTTCACAGCCTGCTACAGTTTCGTAACCTGCTCCAGTTTCACAACCTGCTACAATTTCACAGCCTGATATTTTCACAACCTGCTACCGTTTCACAGCCTGCTACAGTTTCGCCGCCTGCTACAGTTTCACAACCTGCTACAGTTTCACAGCCTGCTACGCCTTCTACAGTTTCACAGCCTGCTACAGTTTCGCAGCCTGCTACAATTTCACAGCCTGATACAGTTTCACAACCTCCTACAGTTTCACAGCCTGCTACAGTTTCGCCGCCTGCTACAGTTTTACAAACCTGCTACAGTTTCACAGCCTGCTACGCCTTCTACAGTTTCACAGTCTGATACAGTTTCACAACCTCCTACAGTTTCACAGCCTGCTACAGTTTCGCCGCCTGCTACAGTTTCACAACCTGCTACATAAGACGGGGCAGTCAATCTGGTGATAATCAGGGACAAAATAGTGACGTACGTATTTCATTCTAGTGACGTCACGAATTACAACGGCTATATAGGTCAACATATTCATTTGCGGAAAAGAGACAAGCTCGGAAAATGGAAATGTGCAAAGTGTTCGTTCGTTGTTTACTAAAAAAAGACAGTTAGTGCCAGTGGCATGTGTGGCGTGGGTTGGGAGGGTGGGTGGAGACTGCGGGGACGGGTGGGGGTGGTTGTGGGGGTGGGGATGGGGGTGGTTGTTGGGGTGGTTGTGGGGGTTGGGGTGGGGGTGGGGGTGGTTGTGGGGGCGGGGGTATCTGCTAACCTCTGTTAGACGTCCGCAGGGGTACAGGCGATCTAGGAATCCTGAGGCCTGAGTGGTGAGGTGAAACAGTTCGTGTTCCACGGAGCTGTGGCAGATGGAAGCCACCTTCACGCTGAAAATACAAACAAAATAAGCCTTTCAGCGAATCTACCTCTTGCGATTACAGATATAGGCGAACAATCAATATATACGAACAATTATTTGTGTAATAACCAATTCTAGCTGGGAAAGATCGTCCTTAACACTCTCCATGTTTCCCAGGTTGCCCAGGTTGCCAAGGCTGCCCACGTTTCCCATGTTTACTAGGTGTCCCAGGCTCTCCATGTCCCCAGGCTCTCCGTGTCCCCATGCTCTCCATGTCCCCAGGCTCTCCATGTCCCCAGGCTCTCCATGTCCCCAGGCTCTCCATGTCCCCATGCTCTCCATGTCCCCAGGCTCTCCATGTCCCCAGGCTCTCCATGTCCCAAGGCTCTCCATGTCCCCCATGCTCTCCATGTCACCCAGGCTCTCCATGTCTCAAGGCTCTCCATGTCCCCCAGGCTCTCCATGTCCCAAGGCTCCCCATGTCCCCAGGCTCCATGTCCCCAGGCTCTCCATGTCCCAAGGCTCTCCATGACCCCAGGCTCTCCATGTCCCCAGGCTCTCCATGTCCCAAGGCTCCCCATGTCCCCAGGCTCTCCATGTCCCCAGGCTCCCCATGTCCCCAGGCTCTCCATGTCCCAAGGCTCTCCATGACCCCAGGCTCCCCACGTTCCCCATGCCCCCCAGGCTCCCCAGGCTCCCCACGTTCCCCAGGCTCCTCACGTCCCCCAGGCTCCCCATGCCCCCCAGGCTCCCCACGTTCCCCAGGCTCCTCACGTCCCCCAGGCTCCCCATGCTCCCCGGGCTCCCCATGCCCCCCAGGTGTCCCACGTTCCCCAGGCTCCCCATGCCCCCCCGGCAGTCACGTGACCCACCTCTTGATGAGAGCCTCGGTGGCCTCCACGAAACTCTGCAGTATGACGGTTTCTTCATTGCTCAGCGTGTGTCTGATGGGGCTGACGGGCCGCTCGATCTTATGCTTCTCCGTCCATGTCTTCAAGGCCTCCTCGAACACCTACTCGGGGTGGGGGGGGGGAGAAAATCTGTGTAGAAATATATGTTGAACAAGTCGCTGATACATTACACATTTTTAACACTTTATTCGCACAAGAGGCTGGCCTCCCGCCAAGGTACAGAAACAAAAACAGAAACACCGCCAGGACAGTACCACATCGTAGGTATTATATTATCTGTGCCAGTACATACAGATGATCTGATATGAAAATCTTAACCTCTCGGATTCGTCCTTTGGTGGGTTTGTTGTATATTCAGGACGATCATATCGCGTCAATGGGAGACGGAAGGGAGAGTGGACCCATGTCCCGGGGGTAACCCCATACTCTTTGCGAAGAATGACTTGGGACCTCTATCCTGTGACCAAACAGGCATGGCCGCAGCGGGGCGCGAACGATCGATCCACGTGCCGCTAGGCTCTCAGGTGGCCAGAGCACTCAATAGGGCTGTACACTTCTTACGGGTTCTATTTCCGGTTTAGGTCTTTTGGGGACTAACAAAAAAACACGTGCTCTTAGAACGAGTGCGCATCACGCTGGTGCCTTTCTGCAACTGCGTGACGCGCACTCATTGTAGTCAACGTTTTAGTGTTAGGAACCGGCCAGCTGCGCGGTTTGTGCCTAAAGAATAGAGTGGGTGTGAAACTATTTTTGTTTGCTTTGGTCCAGGCATTGTTAACTATAAAATCATAATATAGTTAAAGACCAGACATTTATCTCTCCATAATGCATGTGGTCCGTTCGATGAGACCGTTGGAAGCGTTGTATTTTGAGCCGAATCATCGATGTTTACAGTTCTACGACAAACAGAGCACCTTTGTCCTCACCTGCTCAGTCCATATAAGGAGCGTTGTTACGTAACCATAGATACCGCGCGCAGACACGCGCGTCATGATGATTATGATACGTCACACGACATGGAAAACCCCGCGCAGCACATTAGATCGCCTGACCCTGATAGTCACTCATGAGACAAGCGCATTCTGGTTTATCAACTGCCTAACCGCTCATACATTACATAAATCTACTCGGATGGTTGTAATTCGGATATGCACAGAACTTCAGTGGTTAGTTCTGCTTCCAGGGACAGCTTTAGCCGATCTTGTGTGTGAGGCGAGGGAAGGCAAACAACCGAAAGGTAGGCAGCACGTACATGCCGTTGATGCTAGGCACTGACGCAGAGCATAGGTATCCCCGTCTCGTGGGGTCTCGATAAAATCCCGAAGTGAATGTACAGCCCTATGCGAGCGCTCTAGCCAACTGAGCTACCGGGCGGCCCCGATTTGCCCTTTGGAGAGCCAAGCTTACAAATGATACAAATATATATTACAAATATATATTCTATCATTCTGTTCCTAGCATGGTATTTGTTGACTTTACCTTGTCCCTGGTCAACATCTGAGCCCGGTTCTTGTGGACGATCCTGATGTATCCCGGAGGCTGCACCCAGGCCTCCCCGTCCACCTGGACAGGGACCCCCTCGTCACCCAGGATCGTGATCTTCACGCTTCGACACTGAAAAAAGACGCTCGGGGGGGTCACAGCGGGGTCAAATCTGTGTTGTATGCCACCTTTGTGTAAACACGGGGTAAAATTGGTGGGGATTCTGTGTATTTCTTTAGTCACACCATTCGTGATCGCTGTGCCAAAGGAAAGCTGTGTGTTATCTTTCTCATGCAAGTATCTACACAACGTTGAATAATAGAAAATTCTCGTCTAAACGTCCGACGAGAGATTCATCCCAACGCAAACTTTTCCAGGGATGGCGTCACAAAGTCACAGTGATGACGTCACAATGTCACAGCGATGACGTCACAATGTCACGGTGCTGACGTCACAATGTTGACGTCACGATGTCACAGTAATGACGTCACAATGCCACAGTAATGACGTCACAATGCTAGAGATTACGTCATAGACGCGGGGGTGGGGGGCTGACCTGGGCGATACGGTGTCTTTGGAGGTTGAGGACGCGCGAGATCCCGAGCTGGACGCTCCCGAAGACGGCCACCACCTCCAGGATGTTGTCGTCAAACGAGGGCTGCACGAACGGCTGCAAGGTCAAGGTCACAAGATACATGTTTTTTTCTTGTAAACATCATTTATTTCATGAGGTTTCCAATAAGCGCATACACATATCAACGGTCACCTCGATCAATGTTATAAGGTCAAGGCCATGTTAATGTCACAAGGTCATAAAACGTCAAGGTCCTTAAGACACGTTATTGACACTAGGCAATACCAGGGATATAATAATCGAAATCACAGATGTGCATAAGATAGGATAAAATCCTATTTCCGCTAAGGCTTCGACCGGATTGCAGCAATATTTTTAGCCAGAGCAACAAATATATATTTCGTATATTTGTACCAGTTTGATATCCGAAGCACAGCTACAAGTGTCATAATTATGACATTAGTTCCAAAAGTGTACGAAACTAAAGTTATAAGCTATTCGACTCACGTCGGTTTCCTTCGTGGATCCCCAGAAGTTGACGCCTCCCATGTGACTAGAACGAAACACAAACACGAGGAGATGTTAATAACGCTGCAATGGCTTCTTATCAGACGCAAAGAGCACAAAGCGCCTCTTCTCATCAGACGCTATAACGACGATATCAGTGACATACATTGCATTAACTCTCGTATGATTTATCCCGTTAGTAAACAACATCACCAAACGAATATTAAGAAGTCAGTAGCGATTTATACATTTATCTATCTCAGTAGGCTGAGTTGCAAATCAGCAGATCGTGGGTTTAATATCGTGGCACCTCAATCTGGAGCAAATTTCACCCCACCCCATTCATTATCCTGGCAGGTCGAATATAGCGCTCAATGACCACAATAGCGGCCTAATACACTCAGGGCTTCAGTTCATTTCATGATGACCTTGACTCCAATCATGACCCCAGGGAGCCCCCTGGCCAAGCCCCTCCCACACCCTCATATCCCCACCCCCCGGGGCGGCCATCCCGTTATATACCTGGTGATGTTGAGGACGACAATCCCCTGGAGGTTGGGGAGCGGGATCCGGACGCCGTCGCACTCCAGACTGACTCGCTGCTCCAGGTTCCGGTAGGTCCGCTGCACCATCTCCTTGCTCCCGATGACGCCGTACCACATCATGTTCTTGGTCCTGCTGCGGCACTTCTCCGGGTGCTCCTCCCGCTTCTGGTGGAAGTCCAGCGTGATCTTGGCGTCAAGGCCGATCCCGAAGTAGTTGTTCATGACGCTACGCTCCACGTACTGCTCGCTGCGGGGAATAAAATGATTAAAACGATACGTTAAGTGATAAAAAATATATAATAATAATAAATAAAATAAAATTATTACGTCAAATTTAGTGAAAGCGTTAAACAAAAATTCGAGCTGATCGAGAGACGTCAGGTATTGAAGGGTTTAAAAGCAAAATGTAAAAACATGTATTGCGAAAGGGGGAGGCGGGGGCATTCAGATTAAAATATTGAATTAAATTATTAAATATTTTAAAGTGAAATCGTTAAACAAAAATGCAAAGTGGTCGCGCGACGTCAGTTATCGAATAAACGCAAAAACATCCATTGTAAGGAGCGAGGGTCCAGATCAAAATATTAAATTTAGTGAAATCCTTCCTCTTCCTCGAGAGATGTTTGGTATTAAATAAAATTCACAAGACTACTCATCGTCAGAGATTTGGCATTGAATAAAAAACACAATGAAACTCATTGTCAAATGTTTGCTATTGAATAAAATACACAAGAAAATAATTGCGAGAAAATGAACCATTGAATAAAATCAATGAACACGTTCATCACGACATCATGTATCGAGACAGGGTCAGTTGTGTGTATTAAATAATGTGAAACAATGAAGTTCATCTCCAATGTAAACTTAGCCGTGCTTATGACGGCTGGACGTGTGTATTAGTGGCTGGCGCTTCCGGTAGAGGACGCCACTTACATGTCGACGTCTTCACTCATCAGTGGCGAGACAGCCGCACAGAGGGCGTCCGCGTTGGCCAGCAGCACCTTGCTGATGAAACTACCCCCGGCCAGACTGCCTGCCAGGCTGGAGGTCGTGTCTGCAAGGTCAAATAATAGTCAATAGAAAGGTCATAAAAGCGGGGTCAATATAGAGGTCCTCATAGCGAAGTCAAATTAGAGGTCCTCATAGCGGGGTCAAATTAGAGGTCATAATATCGGGGTCAATATAGAGGTCAATATAGAGGTCCTAATAGCGGTGTCAAATAAGAGGTCATGATAGCGGGGTCAAATTTGAGGTCACAATAGCGGGGTCAATATAGAGATCATAATAGCGGGGTCAAATTTGAAGTCAAAATAGCGGGGTCAATATAGCGATCATAATAGCGGGGTCAATATAGAGGTCATAATAGCGGGGTCAATATAGAGATCATAATAGCGGGGTAAATATAGAGGTCATAATAGCGGGGTCAATATAGAGGTCATAATAGCGGGGTCATAATAGAGATCATAATACCGGGGTCAATATAGAGGTCATAATATCGGGTTCAATATAGAGGTCATAATATCGGGTTCAATATAGAGGTCATAATAGCGAAGTCATAATAGAGGGTGGTGCCGGGGTATTGACTACTCACGTCTCGGGGAGGGCGTCATGCCGGCTGCCCCTAGCAACGGGAAGCCCGTCGGCATGTCCTTCACGGGTGACTTGTCCCGCTTGCCCAGCAGGAGGCTGAGGGACTTGTTGCCGATGCTCATGCTGCTGATGCGGCGGGAGAGGAGGCCGCGGTGGCTCAGGCTGGGCGACTTGGGTGGCGCGTCCAGCATCGGGGACTCGAGCCGCAACAGGTCGCTGGCCAGACCGGTGGAACCTGCGGGGAACGGAGAGACGTCAGCGGGGAACGGCCGGCAGGGGGGGGGGGCACCTGCGGGGGGGGGGGGGGGGCGCTGGAACCTGTGGGGAAACGGAGAGACTTCAGCGGGGGATTCAGGGGTGGGGGGGGGAGGTGAGGGAAAAGGGTTGCACAGACAGCCTGGGCTCACCAGGGTGGGTGGGGGGTGGGATGCACAGACAGTGGGCGCCTCATCGGTGGGGCCTTAATGAACAGAAACATACGTGTAACAAGGAAATGTGGGGTCATGTCGGCCATTTTGTCTACATAAAGGCCGACTTAAAGTTAAGGCAAGAAAACTCGCGGGAAAATGAAAAGAGGTTGAAGGAAGCATGTCACATGCAAGTGATTGGGGTTGAACCCATGACCTGTTGGTCGCAGAATAAGAAGTCAGCTTATCAATTGAACTAGGGGGGGGGGGGGCGAACTAATATATAAGGGTGACACCGGTGATTTTGAAGAAGTCAAACATACAATAAAAACTATGTCATGCTCCTAGGTAGGCTCTTCCACAGCCTCACCTCCGCGCGCTCCATGCCAATCGACGTTAGCGCGCCACCTAGCGGTGGGTTGTGGAAGAGACTAGCTCTGACAGGAACCTAGGTCACCTTTCCTCTCCAGTGAAGGCGAGCGCCCTCTGACGGGCGAGAGTGACGCAGGCGTGGAGCACGTGCTGCTGTCGCCGTCGGAGAAGTGGAAGCTGGGGACGGTGAGGCAGCTCATGGCAGGCACGGGGGCCGCGAAGATCGCCTCCAGTTCCGCTTCCGTCTGGGCCTCAGTGTCGTCCAAATCATCCTCTTCCGGTCCCGTGACCTGAATCTCCAGCGCCGGGAAGTACCCCAATCCGGGTCCCATGGGTCCCGGACTGACCGGCGACAGCGGCGGCGGCGGCCCGGCCAGTCCCAAGCGACGCTGCGGGATGGGGGAGCCGGTCCCGAGGCGGGGGATGGTGAGCCCGGGTCCTCCTCCCCCCGCCGCCGCCGCTAGGGGGATCCCGAAGGGGGTGAGTTGTTGGTGGTGGGTGGGGTGTGGAATGGGCGGCCGCTCCAGGCCGACTGTCGCCGTCGGGTACGCGATCTCCGAAGACGGCGCCATCTCCGAATGACGTCGCGGCCGGCCAGCGGATGTGACGTCACAGGGGTCGCCGTGCTGCGGCGGCGGGAGGGTTAGGAGGGAGGCAGCGAGGGAGGAGGTGGGGTGGGGCAGGCTGAGGCTGGTGGTGGTGGTGGTGGAGGTGGTGGTGGTGGAGGGGAGCGCCCTGTAGGCCGGCCCCGTGGTGACCAGCTCGGAAGGTCGGCTGAGGGGCAGGGCCTGGGAGGTGGTCACCGTCGTCGATGTCCGCTCGTAGGACTGGGTCAGCGCGTTTTGTCCGTCCACCGCTAGAGGGCGACACAGGTCGAAGGAAAATATCAGCATGTAATACTCCAAGCAGGTAAACATTATCGTAACCATTTAAGTTACTATTTCAACAATAAATTAAAGTTACTATCTCAACAACAAGTTAAAGTTACTATTCCAACAATAAGTTAAAGTTGCTATCCCAACAATAAGTTAAAGTTACTATTTCAACAGTGAGCTAAAGTTATTATTTCAACAATAACTTAAAGTTACGACACAGGTCGAAGGAAAAGATCAGCACGTAATACTCCAAGCAGGTAAACATTATCGTAACCATTTAAGTTACTATTTCAACAATAAATTAAAGTTACTATCTCAACAACAAGTTAAAGTTACTATTCCAACAATGGGTTAAAGTTGCTATTCCAACAATAAGTTAAAGTTACTATTTCAACAGTGAGCTAAAGTTATTATTTCAACAATAACGTAAAGTTACTCTTTCAAAAGTAAGTTAAAGTTACTACTTATCTCTATGAAGCTATGAAAGGATTCATGGGCTATGTTTAGTGCTACTACCAAGGTATTGGTTCAGCATCACTCACATAGTACTCACGCTCAACCATTTAATTCTATGACGCTAGTTTTGATCTTCGGGTTGTTTGTTAACTTTCCGATGGAGGAAAGTTTGTTATTGGCATTTAATGATGGCAACATCCCCTATTTTTGAAAAATGTTGAGAACTTTTAGTTTTTTTAAGAAAGATTTCATTCAACGCTAATTAGAACAATAACTTTAATATGACATTCCGCCCATCGTGACACTGGCGGATAGGGGCTGTGTTCATATAGGTTTCATTACAGTCTGGTTGTATATTCTGGACGCTTTAACCACTTTTGATCATATCGCGTCAATGGGAGAAGGAAAGGAGAGTGGAGCCATGTCCCCGGGCGTAACCCCCTACTCCTTGAAGAAGGACATGGGATCTTTATCCTGCGACCACACAGACATGGCCACAGCGAACCACCGATCCACGTGCCGTTAGGCTCTCAGGTGGCCAGAGCACTCAAGGCGAGCGCTCTAGCCCACTGAGCTATCGGGCCGGCCCCGGCTTCATCATTGGAGTCGAGACACTACTTAGAAGTAGACTCACCTTTCTCTGTTTGCTCGATGATCTGTCGGATTGCTTTCTTCAGGCTGTTGGCGCGGGACATTAATTGGTCCTTGGGTTTGAAAAATGCCTGTCGGCGGAAATAAAACAGATCGCAACAATCCAATGGCGAAGGTGGATTGGGTGGGACGTGTGGGGGGAGGGGGGTGGTGGTGCGAGGGTGCGAAGTAGGGGTTGGGGGTAAATCCTACCGAGTCATAACATGGGATGACATGACCATTCATGGATGTTTTCTTCAAATGCTACCGCCATAGTATTGGTTCAGCATCGCTCGCGTAATAGTTACGCCAACAATGTTTACTTTATATTGTTTTAAATTTATAAACGCAATAGATTTTTGTCAGATTTGTTACCTGGATATCATTCAACATCATTCAATTTAGTTACGCGACAAATATAAAAAGTTACCGTTTTTTTCTGATTAATATGGCACACCATTGGTACTTCAATAAACGACTGGATGAAAGATAATATGGGAAACAAGCATTTCAGCGTTTTCATTCAACTACAGAACTATTCATGATAAGTAATAGTACGTGTGTTTCAATACAGCACCCCCATCGATATAACGACACTCACGGATTTGGTTCTTGGCACAGCTACTAAAGTGTCCGGTACAGTGTCGCCATCTGGTGGGGGCTCTGGGTGGCACTCCTCATTCTCGGCCGAATCTTTCTCATTCTCGGCGGCTCGGAGCCTCTCTTTTGGAGATCCCTCCTCCCCTCCACGGTTCTCCACGCCTCCCTCCCCCACCACCCCCGGGGGGGAACCCGGGGGACCCTTGATGACCCCCAGGGTCTGCCCCGGGGGACCCTTGATGATCCCCAGGGTCTGCCTCGGGGGACCCTTGATGACCCCCAGGGGCTGCCCCGGGGTCTCTCCCTGCCCCTGTCCCTGGGTTGCTAAGGCCGTCTCCGAGGAAACCTGCAATGTATTAAAGATGAGCGTTAGAAATGATCATAATAATAATACTAATAATAACTAATAATAATAATAAACAACGACAATAATAATATAAGTATATGTGCATTTCATTTAGTAATAACATCGTAATCGAAGCAAAAGCATTAAGTATTGAACATCTGAAAAAAAATCTGTGCTTATCGTGCTTTACAAAGAATTTATACTTTGATCACTTTTATTATTTGCCACCACCATTATTATTTTAGTCGGTATTATTGTATACATGTAAACAAGGGATACGGGCACAGATATTTTAAGGCGCCGATCGTACAATGCATGCTTGGTGTTTTGAGCCACCTTGATGCGCACATGGGCTGAACTTGGCAAAGAAATCGCTTGGGATAGATAATCAAACCTTCCGCGGTAAAAATACTACGTATCATGATGCACCCATGTAAGTCTGTAGGCACTAATCGAGAGAGTCTAAGACCTTACAAGGAGCACATGACTGCCTCAGCCTGTAATTACGAAATGTTTGCGACGTTCAACAAATCGTTGGAGAAACCACGACCCCTGCCTCGTTCAGAGCGATCATTTCGACAGCTTTCAGTGGCCTATTTCACGTACATAGTTTAGCCGTCGACCTGGGCTTAGTCGACTAAAATCGCCCATCATTTACATGGTAACTTTAGCTGACTAAGCCCCGTCGTCGGCTAAACTGCGTTCGTGAAATCCGCCACCGGACTCCCCATTGGAGACGCCACAGCCTCGGCCTGCTCATTTGAAGCGTTCAACGAGGCGTTCAGCGTCTCGCTAGCGTTCAGGACTGACCATTGCGGACGCCACATCCTCGGCCTGCTCATTTGAAGCGTTCAACGAGGCGTTCAGCGTTTAGATAGCGTTCAGCGTCTCGCTAGCATTTAGGACTCACCATTGGGGACGCCATAGCCTCGGCCTCCTCATTTGAAGCGTTCAACAAAGCGTTCAGCGTTTAGATAGCGTTCAGGACTCACCATTGGGGACGCCACAGCCTCGGCCTGCTCATTTGAAGCGTTCAACAAAGCGTTCAGCGTTTAGATAGCGTTCAGGACTCACCATTGGGGACGCCACATCCTCGGCCTGCTCATTTGAAGCGTTCAACAAAGCGTTCAGCGTTTAGATAGCGTTCAGGGCTCACCATTGGGGACGCCACAGCCTCGGCCTGCTCATTTGAAGCGTTCAACAAAGCGTTCAGCGTTTAGATAGCGTTCAGGACTCACCATTGGGGACGCCACATCCTCGGCCTGCTCATTTGAAGCGTTCAACAAAGCGTTCAGCGTTTAGATAGCGTTCAGGGCTCACCATTGGGGACGCCACAGCCTCGGCCTGCTCATTTGAAGCGTTCAACAAAGCGTTCAGCGTTTAGATAGCGTTCAGCGTCTCGCTAGCGTTCAGGACTCACCATTGGGGACGCCACAGCCTCGGCCTCCTCATTTGAAGCGTTCAACAAAGCGTTCAGCGTTTAGATAGCGTTCAGGACTCACCATTGGGGACGCCACGGCCTCGGCCTCTTCGTTCAGAGCATTCAACAGAGCGTCGAGCTTTTCCTTCAGCACCTCGCACTTGTTCGGGATCGACGTCTCCCCGCCGGCCTCCTCCGTAGCCTTGTCGCCAACCTTCGCCACAAACTCCTTGACCGTCTCGCAGAGCACTCTGGCACAAAGAAATAGCAAACAAGCTACATTGTAACAATTTTCCACAAGTGATATGCAATATAATTGTAGGATCCTTTTGAGAAAGACCCTTCTTTTGAGAAAGACTGGGAGTTTGAAGAGGGCATTAATCTCAATGTGCAATAGATGCAAGTCAGGCATATATAAAAACACGGGGAACCGCTCCTGAGAATTAAAAATTCAATCCCAAACGAGCGTCCATGCCCCCCCCCCCCCACCCCTAGGGTAGCCAGATATACAGCGCGGTGAATTATTCTGCGATTCTTGCGGGGCCGCCGGGAACAGAAAACATATCTGGTCTGGTATGAGGATGCAGGATGAGGAGGGGAGCGGGGAGGGTTGGGGGAGGAACCAGACGCAATGCGCTCTCCGACGGCAAAGATTTGTTTACACAACCCATGGTAAACAGCCCAGCAGAGGGCGCTTCACTCAGCTCAATACACAGAGCCGCTTGTTCGACCTCGGGCAAACACCAATCTCCCCGCTCAAAGGTTAACAAAGACACGTGGTCGGCATGCCACGCGGCACCTTCGACAACACGGGGTCCACATTTCCAATTCGCACGGACCGACAGAGCCAGCTGGTACGTTCGCTGCAGGCCTAGGGAATTAGCACTAAGTAACGGCCACTCAACTCGAGATAAAGGCGATTATTACTATGTACTTCAATAATATAATACATATATATATATACGGGTTTTCCGTGTAAAAACACACGTGAATAATTTAAATCTTCAATTCAGTTGTCACTTTCTTAAATGGTATATATTAGTGCACAATGTATAACCATCATAAATTAAACAATACTTATATTTCCCCATATATAATTTCATAGAGGGCGGAGAGAGTGAACTGGGTATTTAGGTTATATTCAGTGCAAACTTCTTTGGGAATACAGTGTATATAATAATAACTGAGAGGATACTAATTCAAACTATGAGCGGTAAATTGTGGAGCTGTGGTTGCGATGGGGACAGTTGCCGGGGTAACGGTAGTTATGGGGGGGGGGGGGTGTGAGGGGAGGGTGGTTGTGGGGGTGAGGGTGGTTGCTTCATTCCATTTTCTTGTTATTAATTTAACGAGGTTACCGATAGCGAAAATTGGCGGTGGGGGTGGAATATATGGTGGGGTCGGGCCGGTTGTCACGGCGGGGGTCAGGGGGAGGCCGGTGGGTGGTGGTGGGTGGTGCGGGTGGTGGTAGTGGGTCCTGCCACTCACTTGGCGGTTGGTTGTACATTCAGGACGCTTTAACCACTTGTGGTCATATCGCGTCAGTGGGACACGGGAGGGAGAGTGGAGCCATGTCCCCGGGGTTAACCCCTTACTCTTTGCGAAGAAGGACATGGGATCTTTATCCGGCGACCACACAGACATGACCACAGCGGGGCTCGAACCACCGATCCACGTGCCGTTAGGCTCTCAGGTGACCAGAGCACTCAAGGCGAGCACTCTAACCCACTGAGCTATCGGGGCGGCCGTTTAGTGATATGAAGAATAACAGTTAAGAATAACGATGAACATGTAAAACGTTGTGAAGAATTTGGGTTGATGTGTAAATTGACACATGCGTTTTCGTTATTATTATGTGAACAATATGACAATAGCGCGAGTTTGCGGGGCGTTTGGCAATTTTATTGGCCCGGCATCAAGCTGTAGCAGCCCGCCAATATGACAATAGCGCGAGTTTGCGGGGCGTTAGGCAATTTTATTGGCCCGTCATCAAGCTGTAGCAGCCCGCCAATTTTTATTATCGGCCCGAGGCCGCAAGGCCGAGGGCGGATAATGAAACTGAAGGGCTGCTACAGCTTGATGAAGGGCCAATAAAATGCCTAACGCCAAGCAAAACTCGCGCTATTACTATTATTACGAGTTGAATTTAAATTAAAGGCGTTGACTTGTCTCTGCTTCTTTGGTTTAATTTCCGCATGCAACGACCAAAGTAAAGCATTTTGGGACTGACTGTCCGCAAATCGCAAGCCTTTCCACATATAGTTGGCCAGTCGCCTTTTTATACCATATATATGTTGCCAAGAAACATAGCATGTGCAACTAGGCAACTAGTCATGGAAGCGGGCTATTTAATACTATAACTACAATTCTTTTGTGCGTGACGTCATATTTCATTGTTCTATGCAGCGTCGCCATGGCAACGATTGTCGATTGCATGGGCAGCAGGGCGGTTTGGGTCAGAATACGGCATTTTAGAGGCCTTCAGATGTAACGATATTGTACTAGTTAACATGCCCACCAACTCGTAATAATTTTGATTATCGGCCCGAGGCCGCAAGGCCGAGGGCGGATAATGAAAATGAAGGGCTGCTACAGCTTGATGCCGGGCCAATGAAATGCCTAACGCCATGCAAAACTCGCGCTATTACTATTATTACGAGTTGAATTTAAATTTAAAGTGTGGACTTGTCTCTGCTTCTTTGGTTTAATTTCCGCATGCAACGACCAAAGTAAAGCATTTTGGGACTGACTGTCCGCAAATCGCAAGCCTTTCCACATATAGTTGGCCAGTCGCCTTTTGATACCATATTTATCGTTGCCAAGAAACACGGCACGTGCAACTAGGCAACTAGGCATGTAAGCGGCCCATTTAAAGCTATAACTACAATTTTTTTGTGCGTGACGTCAGGTTTCATTGTTCTATGCAGTGTCGCTATGGCAACGATTGTCAATTGCATGGGCAGCAGGGCGGTTCGGATCAGAATACGGCATTTTGGCCGCCTTCAGATTTAATGCTATTGGACTAGTTAACATGAACACCAACTCGTAATCATAACACTTCTGATATGAGAAATGACATGTGTGATATATGAAAAATAATCTTAGGCTCTCAGGTAGCCACTCACTTGGCGGAGGCTATGACCACATTGTGGCTGTCTGAGTTGAGGATGTTGGCCAGGTGTTCGGCCACAGACGCCTCGTAGGCAGAGATCGGTTCGGACGCCGGTTGTGGCGCCGGTAGAGAGTGCGCCTCGTACGTCAGGATACTCCACCTAGCGGCGAGAAGAGACACCACTGCAAGCTTGTCATGAACGCGCATATAAAAAGGAATTTGATTTGACTAAAAAATATGTCCATTGAGGGATTATAGCTTCAAAACGCAAGCATTAATGTTATGTATTGGTTCCATAACCCTTTCGCCTCCCATATGTCCATCTCGCTGTAACCCTTCGAGCCTTGATTCCTCGCAAATGAAAAACCTTTAACCCTTTGAACTCTGATCCCCAGCGGAGCCCTTTTAGTTAACCATTTCATCCGCGATTCCCCTTGATTGACAAACCTTGTAGTTCACCCAATTGAACCAGTTCCCTTGATTTGAACCCTTTTGGTTAACCCTTCGAATCCATGTTGGCAATTCTTTAGGTTCCCTTTTCCATCTTCCATTAACCCTCTGCATCCCGGTTCCCTTCACCTGGCAGCCCTTCCAGCCTCTTTGCGCATCTTACATTAACTCCGGTTCCACTTGATTTGAACCCCTTAGGTTAACCCTTTACATACCGACGTCTCTCCACTAGCAACCGTGTTGGTTCCCGCGTCCATCTTACATTAACCCTTTGAACCCCAGGTCCTACCTGTCCAGCATCTTGATTTGCGCATGCTCGAGTTTCTCCATCATGGTGGGCACGTGAGTGTCGTCATCAAAGGCCGCCCCCCACCCCAGCACCCTGGCCAGGTCGTTGCCGGTGCCCAGGGGAAGAACGCCCACCTGACACTGAAAGACAAAGCCAAGTGTGAAACATGACCTCCGTTAGACCAAGGTGGAGAATGCAGTGACTACTAACAGTGCACGAAGGTAAACAATGGGCTACGAGCGTGCATATACCTCTAGAGAACGACGGGTTTGTGTGGGCCAGGAGCGTGCATATAGCTCTAGAGAACGACGGGTTTGTATGAGCCAGGAGCGTGCATATACCTCTAGAGTACAACGGGTTTGTGTGGGCCAGGAGCGTGCATGTACCTCTAGAGGACAACGGGTTTGTGTGGGCCAGGAGCGTGCATATACCTCTAGAGAACAACGGGTTTGTACGGGCCAGGAGCGTGCATGTACCTCTAGAGAACGACGGGTTTGTACGGGCCAGGAGCGTGCATATACCTCTAGGGAACGACGGATTTGTATGGGCCTGGAGTAGGTTACCCCCGGAGACATGGCTCCTCTGGGCTCTATACCTTGCCCCTTCCCATTGACCTGCGAAATTCCCTACAGAGTAAAGCGCCCGACTTAACCCAACCAATCGAGATGCACGCCATTAAAAATCATGTTTTGGAAGTCAACTGTCCCTCAGTTACAGATCCTATTAGTAAAACCAATGACTAGCGCATGTCAGTCGTACATGGCTATTATAACATGTGGACGTCCATTAGGAACTGGACACCAACAGTCCCTGGCGATGAGCAGGGATATTACGGAAAGGGCAAGAGTCTCGTAACAGGTATTATATCGCACATCTAATCCCATTTTTTGTCGGACGCTGCACTCACTGAACTAATGCCCGTTTTCTTATGGTGATGCTGCTAACTCTTGGCGACCAAGTTTGTGCGATTCACTTGCTCCACGTCTTCTTGTTCTACTCTTTGCGACCCACCATGTGAGTCACTCTATTTTATCGACTCTTTGCGATCCCGTTTTTGCGAGTCAGTCTTTGCGAGTCAGTCTTTGCGAGTCACTCTTTGCAAGACACCTTTTGGGAGTCACTTTTTGCGAGTCATTCTTTTTTATCCACTATTTGCTATCCCCTCTTCGCAAACCACCATCACGACCCCCGTAGACCCTCAGCACGACAACATACGTAAACCATTCCCCACACACAGGACAGTCGAAGATCATTGCTAGTGCGGGATGAGATAGTGCAGGGGTCATATCAGGGATCCGGGGCCCAGGGTCAGGGGTCAGGTCACTGACCTCTTTGTGAAGGTTGAGGTTGTCGATTTCGTTCAGAACCCAGCCGATACTGCCGTCCCCGCCACATACTAAAACACGGAACGATTCGAAGTTCTGGAACAACCGCAACCTGGAAAGACACAAGACGCCATGAGATATACATACAGGCAGGGAGGTTGGTTGTACATTCAAGACGCCATGAGATATACATACAGGCAGGGAGGTTGGTTGTACATTCAAGACGCCATGAGATATACATACAGGCAGGGAGGTTGGTTGTACATTCAATACGCCATGAGATATACATACAGGCAGGGAGGTTGGTTGTACATTCAAGACGCCATGAGATATACATACAGGCAGGGAAGTTGGTTGTACATTCAAGACGCCATGAGATATACATACAGGCAGGGAGGTTGGTTGTACATTCAAGACGCCATGAGATACACATACAGGCAGGGAGGTTGGTTGTACATTCAAGACGCCATGAGATATACATACAGGCAGGGAGGTTGGTTGTACATTCAAGACGCCATGAGATATACATACAGGCAGGGAGGTTGGTTGTACATTCAAGACGCCATGAGATATACATACAGGCAGGGAGGTTGGTTGTACATTCAAGACGCCATGAGATATACATACAGGCAGGGAGGTTGGTTGTACATTCAAGACGCCATGAGATATACATACAGGCAGGGAGGTTGGTTGTACATTCAAGACGCCATGAGATATACATACAGGCAGGGAGGTTGGTTGTACATTCAAGACGCCATGAGATATACATACAGGCAGGGAGGTTGGTTGTACATTCAAGACGCCATGAGATATACATACAGGCAGGGAGGTTGGTTGTACATTCAAGACGCCATGAGATATACATACAGGCAGGGAGGTTGGTTGTACATTCAAGACGCCATGAGATATACATACAGGCAGGGAGGTTGGTTGTACATTCAAGACGCCATGAGATATACATACAGCCAGGGAGGTTGGTTGTACATTCAAGACGCCATGAGATATACATACAGGCAGGGAGGTTGGTTGTACATTCAAGACGCCATGAGATATACATACAGGCAGGGAGGTTGGTTGTACATTCAAGACGCCATGAGATATACATACAGGCAGGGAGGTTGGTTGTACATTCAAGACGCCATGAGATATACATACAGGCAGGGAGGTTGGTTGTACATTCAAGACGCCATGAGATATACATACAGGCAGGGAGGTTGGTTGTACATTCAAGACGCCATGAGATATACATACAGCCAGGGAGGTTGGTTGTACATTCAAGACGCCATGAGATATACATACAGGCAGGGAGGTTGGTTGTACATTCAAGACGCCATGAGATATACATACAGGCAGGGAGGTTGGTTGTACATTCAAGACGCCATGAGATATACATACAGGCAGGGAGGTTGGTTGTACATTCAAGACGCCATGAGATATACATACAGGCAGGGAGGTTGGTTGTACATTCAAGACGCCATGAGATATACATACAGGCAGGGAGGTTGGTTGTACATTCAAGACGCCATGAGATATACATACAGGCAGGGAGGTTGGTTGTACATTCAAGACGCCATGAGATATACATACAGGCAGGGAGGTTGGTTGTACATTCAAGACGCCATGAGATATACATACAGGCAGGGAGGTTGGTTGTACATTCAAGACGCCATGAGATATACATACAGGCAGGGAGGTTGGTTGTACATTCAAGACGCCATGAGATATACATACAGGCAGGGAGGTTGGTTGTACATTCAAGACGCCATGAGATATACATACAGGCAGGGAGGTTGGTTGTACATTCAAGACGCCATGAGATATACATACAGGCAGGGAGGTTGGTTGTACATTCAAGACGCCATGAGATATACATACAGCCAGGGAGGTTGGTTGTACATTCAAGACGCCATGAGATATACATACAGGCAGGGAGGTTGGTTGTACATTCAAGACGCGTTAACCACCTTTGTTGATATCGCGTCAATGGGGGAAGGAAGGGACAGTAGAGCCATGTCCCCCGGGGTAACCACCTACTCTTTGTGAAGAAGGACATGCTATCTTTATATTGCGACCACACAGACATGGCCACAGCGAGGCGCGAACTACCGATCCATGGGCCGTTAGGTGGCCAGAGCGCTCAAGGCGAACGCTCTAAACCACTGAGCTATCGAGGCGGCCCCAGGCATAAGAGCAGAGGCGGCGAAACAACGACACACGGCAACACAAGACACACGACATTGTTCAAGACGCAATATTAAAAATTATATTAATCAATTAAATACAAAACGACTCACTAGAGGGCGCCACCATAGCGGTACTAACCCTATCCCGGGCCCGCCCTTCATTTCATCAATTAAATACAAAGCGACTCACTAGAGGGCGCCACCATAGCGGTACTAACCCTATCCCGGGCCCGCTCTTCATTTCATCAATTAAATACAAAGCGACTCACTAGAGGGCGCCACCACAGCGGTACTAACCCTATACTTGGTCCACCCTTCATTTCATCAATTAAATACAAAGCGACTCACTAGAGGGCGCCACCACAGCGGTACTAACCCTATCCGTGGTCCGCCGTTCATGAGATCGAAGACCTGTGCCGGGTTGAGGAGCTGTTTGAACTTGCGCAGCATCTTGACCCCCTGGTTGTCGCCGCTCTTGGAGTTGACGAAGACGAGGAGTGGGGAGGCCCCCGGGGTGCGCGAGGCTCGCCAGCACCCGTCGCTGTCCAGGTGGGTGATGGCGGTGGGGG
>OZ025254.1:26857736-26883641 GCA_964019135.1 Arenicola marina | reverse complement strand
GGAGTTTCAGGATGAGAGAGGGCAGAGAGGGGGGGGCGGGTGTCACTCCCCACCATGATGCAATCGCCGTATAACTTGCGTCGCTCCCTCGACCGTCCGTGTTTAAGATAATAGAGAAAGAACCTATGGTGGGGGGGGGAGGTGAGGGGAAGGGGGGGGATTGGGGGTGAAGTGGGAGGGAGGGAGGGGGGGGGGTAGGGTAGGGGCAGGCGTAGGGGCAAGCGTGTGCCCAACAATACTAATATGGCACGAAAGGAGGCGTGTATGGGTATATTTTGCCTCCCCCCACCCCACCCACCATCTCACTAACCACCCGGTCGTCAGCTTCATGAGTTCAACCCCCCTCACCCCACTGTCTAACCTTGGTCATTTAGCTGAGCCCCACACCACCCACTCCTTCCTTCCTTGCCGGAGCTTGTCTACCGACACGGACGGGGCACCGCCCCCCCCCCCGCCCCCCGGGGGAAAGGTACCCAGCCCTGCCCCCCCCCCACCCCCAACCCGTGGGGTATACATATATTCAGGTCAAAGGGGTCAGGTAACCAGGTACTGAAGTTCCAAGGGAACATGGAATGGTAGAATGACGTAGGGTGGAGGGCGGGGGTGGGGTGGAAGTAGGAATCGGGAGGGGAGGGGGGGGGGGGGCATGCTGTGGGTGACGGAGGGTCCGTGAACAAGGCCGGATCTACACTTTTCTGTCTTCCGACTCCTGTCAAGTCTTCACGGTCGTCAATATTATTTAGGGCGGGGAGGGGGGGGGGGGTTAGTAGGGTGAGGTTAGTGGGTGGAGGGGTAGGGGAAGGGGGGGGGGTAGGGTAGGGGTGACTTCCTCGATGCTGCCTCCCCCCCCCCACCGGTACCTGCCCCACCCCCCCCCGCTACTGTGTATCCATACCACACAATACTCGCACCCATGTCGGCGTGCCCCCAATTTCCCGCCCCCGTCAAGGCCGCTCGTCAAATGCTCATCCATAATTCTCTTCAACGTCACGCCGTAACCCGAGGTTATAGAATTGATACCCTCATCAATCTCTCCAGGCGATAGCACCACTCGCCACAGCCTATGGCACTCCGGCACCACTGACCACAGCCTATGGCACTCCCGGCACCACTGACCACAGCCTATGGCACTCCCGGCACCACTGACCACAGCCTATGGTACTCCCGGCGCCACTGACCACAGCCTATGGCTTTCCAGGCACCATCGACCATAGACTATGGCCCTCCCGGCACCGCTGAGCACAGCCTATGGCACTCCCGGTGCCACTGACCACAGCCTTTGGCACGCCCGGCACCATTGGCCACAGCCGGACCAACCTAGGTGACCTTGACCTTGCACCACCCGAGGTCATCGCCCCAGGTGACCTGATCTTTCAACACTCACCGGTGGTATTGCACCAGACACACCATTCCAGATGACCTTGACCTTGCACCAGACACCGTCCAAGGTTACCACCCCTAGTGACCGTGACCTTGCACCAGAGACACCGCCCAAGGTCACCACCCGAGGGGGACCTTGACCCTGCACCACTCACCGTGGACTTGCACCAGAGACGTCGCCCAAGGTCACCACCCCGGGTGACCTTGACCTTGCACCACTCACCGTGGACTTGCACCAGAGACACCGCCAGTCCTGTAGACGGAGCACGCTGCCGCACGTCTTATCACACACGACACACTTGGCGCTGACGGGAAGGTTGCCCTCTAGCCACTGGTGTGGCATCGCTATGGTCTAAAACAAACACACCCAGGCCATTAAATCACCGGTAAAAGTTAACTCAACAACGCCCCTAATTTCAGAAATTCTACATTAGATTAAGATCAACAAGTCGATTTAACATGTGCAAGGAACGTAATGATAAACATGACAACGTTATTAAGCAAACTCAATGACGACTGGATGCTATGTGTACCACGTCACAGATGTCTGTGTATTCGACTGAATCTGAATTTAGGAACGAGGGACCCCTTTACATGTGATAAGAAGCGTGATTCTGCATGGATCACGCCAACAAATGCTACATATTTTGGATATTTGACAGGATTTTGACTGGAAACATCTGTGTAATTAGCTTCAAAGACAAGGATCCATTCGACAAGACGCATCAAAGAAGAACATGGCTTATATATATGAAAATCCACACAATAAACCCATACTTACCACCCCCGAGTGCAGGAAAGCCATACAATACCTGGCGCCTCAAGTGCTTTAAACTCATTGTCAGTATTAAACACCGAATTATTTGAAACCGGAATAACGAAATCTCCGGAATCACGCGTTCGCGCCAAAAATTTAAATGGCCTGGCCGACACGGGACTTGGGCTGATGTCTTATAATTCGTATGTGTTACGACAACTCCAGGTGGCGCTGATGATAGCAATATTTAATCTTGGTCTCTTGTGTCAAAGTTGTGTTTTCTTAATGTAAGATTAGACCGTTGTGGCAATTAGGCTAGAGAGCATCATGTTTATCTGAAAACTGAATTTTGACGAATAAAACATAACATGTCCCAGCCCGAGCTTGTCGATCTAATCACCAACATAATGGGGATTGAAGAGGGGGTCCACAGCGCGCCGGCGTAAAATGAAAGATCTTATTCACCCATCAGTGCCGTATGGCGTTGATGTTTGGGAAATGAGGAGACAAAACATATTAGTCGAGCGTGGCTTGAAAAGCACCTGTATATATATAGCTACATCCGGCTATTAATCGCTCGAAATTATTTCCAATCTAGGACTAGAACACCTACATCGGAAAATCAGTTTAGCGAACAACAACATATTCTTTTAATGTCCGCTCTCAGACATTCAGGGGCACCCCCCCCCCCCCTCCCCCACCCCCCGCCAGGTGTGTGTAATAACGCCCCCCCCCTCTAAGGGGCACCGGGGGACCACCCTCCTCCGCCCCCCACCAGTTGTGTGTAATAATGCCCCCCCCCCCCCCTCCTCACGCGGTCCATCTATATTGCCAGGTCAGTCTCTTAACTTATGACGGAGCGCGCACAGTCTGCTTGGCGGGCTTGGTAACATTGCGCCTAACTTGATTTATATCTTGGGGTCGAGCACCAAAGCTGCTTGTCGGGAGGTCTGGGGCGCCAGATTTGATCTTTCCCAAATCTATCTAACAGTTCTATGCCCTCCGATGGTACCGAAATGGCGGGCCTCGGTCGGTCGCAGTGCGTACGCTTTCACACCATACAAGCAGCAGCAGTCAACCCGTTTGTAACTTTCAAGGCCACGCTAGCACGCGACCCGCCATTCTGCCGCCGCCTGTAGAGCGGCCCGTGTAACAATCCAGATACGCAGGCAGGCAGCCTGACCTAGCTCTGACGTCCTACAGGCCCGCATGCACCCGGCTTTTTTAACATTAACACATAATCTTGTTCATCACTGATGACGGTTAATTAAAAACGTCACAAATCATCCAAATCAATAGCTAGAACGCTTCTACGGCCAAACCAATCGATTTCGAAGATGTGGATGTTCGATTCCAGGTGACTAACCTAACGTAATGTATTTCCGCAACACGCATAGAGTTATGGTTGCTGTCTTTCCTAGGGGGAGGGGGGGGGGGGTAACCGCTTTCCTTTGGATAGAGCTTTTCGTTTCATAGTGAACTGAACCAAATATTGTATAATACCCCCTCCGCATGTCCCCCCATCCCCCTTTCACTCCTCTACCCCATAGCCTACTTTTGAGGCTGCCAGATTAGCGCGAGGTGTGAAGTGATCTGAACCAGACGACTTGATGTGACTTTCACTACATGCAACTTAAATACATAGATCCATTCACGGACGCCGCGCACATTGATGTAGGTTACACTGGTGGACGCACCGACCCCAGCCAACGGTCTGTTGCCGCGCGCCCAAAAACATGGCGGGAAATTCAATTTGTAAAAGCCATTTACAAGCCAGAAAAGGGTGGCATAGTCAGGGTCGGCTAGGCAACGTGAAGCATTTGCCAATATCTTTAAATGTGTGCACATATATGTCCAAATCAATTGTACACATGCGCAATTCATTTTGACATAGTTCCAAGTAGAATTAGACATTTGTACAAATATTTCCGGTGTATACATACGCCAAAATCATTGGCTAATGACCCGGGACGGCAGACACATGGAGATCCGGCAGAGCATGGGGGTCAATCGTGATCCGAGGGGTCAAATAGGCATTTGATGTGCAAATCGAGATCAGTGGAATCGGGATCTGATCAGTCGAATAGGGATAGGTAGGGTTTCATCGGGATTCATAGCTTACAATCGGATCTAAAGCATGCAATCGAGGTCCGGAGGGGCCACTCGAAAGTGGTAGGACAGACAAGTATGGTAAAATCGGGTTCCGGAGTCGAATCGGGATCCGAGGGTTTGAATTGGGATCCGAGGGATCGAATCGGGAAGCAGTCGAGCACATCGGGATCCAGATGCTGCATTCGACATGGTCGAATCGGGATCCATGGATGTCTAGGGTCGACCCCGATTCTACAGACCTCGATTCGACCGGATCCCGTTCGATCATACGGATCTAGATTAGACCGTTGACATCAGAATTGTACCTTATTAGACCCCTCGGATCTTGATTGGATACCTGGGGTTCTGATTCGACTCAGAGATTCAGTATTGGACCCAATGGCTACACATTCGATCCCTCGGATGACGATTGAACTCCGGCTTCTATATCGGACAACGGTTAAATCATAACCCACATTACGAAAGGGTCTACGGTAGGGATGAACACCATGAATGTACCCTACGGGTGACGGGTCTATTAGATTGACGATAAGTAACTACCGGCCAGGACGGGCCCCTTTGACGTCACCACGGGTCTGTCAGATGGTTACAACTGGTCAACACTTGCCCACCACGGGTCTGTCAGATGGGTTACAACTGGTCAATGGGCAGGACGGGACACTTGCCCACCACGGGTCTGTCAGATGGTTGACAACTGGTCAATGGGTAGGACGGGACACTTGCCCACCACGGGTCTGTCAGATGGGTTACAACTGGTCAATGGGTAGGACGGGACACTTGCCCACCACGGGTCTGTCAGATGGTTACACCTGGTCAATGGATAGGACGGGACACTTGCCCACCACGGGTCTGTCAGATGGGTTACAACTGGTCAATGGGTAGGACGGGACACTTGACCACCACGGGTCTGTCAGATGGGTTACAACTGGTCAATGGGTAGGACGGGACACTTGCCCACCACGGGTCTGTCAGATGGGTTACAACTGGTCAATGGATAGGACGGGACACTTGCCCACCACGGGTCTGTCAGATGGGTTACAACTGGTCAATGGGTAGGACGGGACACTTGCCCACCACGGGTCTGTCAGATGGGTTACAACTGGTCAATGGGTAGGACGGGACACTTGCCCACCACGGGTCTGTCAGATGGGTTACAACTGGTCAATGGGTAGGACGGGACACTTGACCATCAAGGGTCTGTCAGATGGGTTACAACTGGTCAATGGGTAGGACGGGACACTTGCCCACCACGGGTCTGTCAGATGGGTTACAACTGGTCAATGGGTAGGACGGGACACTTGCCCACCACGGGTCTGTCAGATGGGTTACAACTGGTCAATGGGTAGGACGGGACACTTGCCCACCACGGGTCTGTCAGATGGGTTACAACTGGTCAATGGGTAGGACGGGACACTTGCCCACCACGGGTCTGTCAGATGGGTTACAACTGGTCAATGGGTAGGACGGGACACTTGACCACCACGGGTTTGTCATATGGGTTACAACTGGTCAATGGGTAGGACGGGACACTTGCCCACCACGGGTCTGTCAGATGGGTTACAACTGGTCAATGGGTAGGACGGGACACTTGCCCACCACGGGTCTGTCAGATGGGTTACAACTGGTCAATGGGTAGGATGGGACACTTGCCCACCACGGGTCTGTCAGATGGGTTACAACTGGTCAATGGGTAGGACGGGACACTTGCCCACCACGGGTCTGTCAGATGGGTTACAACTGGTCAATGGGTAGGACGAGACACTTGACCATCAAGGGTCTGTCAGATGGGTTACAACTGGTCAATGGGTAGGACGGGACACTTGCCCACCACGGGTCTGTCAGATGGGTTACAACTGGTCAATGGGTAGGACGGGACACTTGACCACCACGGGTTTGTCAGATGGTTACAACTGGTCAATGGGTAGGACGGGACACTTGCCCACCACGGGTCTGTCATATGGGTTACAACTGGTCAATGGGTAGAACGGGACACTTGCCCACCACGGGTCTGTCATAAGGGTTACAACTGGTCAATGGGTAGGACGGGACACTTGGCCACCACGGGTCTGTCAGATGGTTGACAAATCTGCCCAGTGTCACTTATTTCCATTGGGTTCATATTCT
Organism: Arenicola marina; assembly: GCA_964019135.1. Classification (NCBI taxonomy): domain Eukaryota; kingdom Metazoa; phylum Annelida; class Polychaeta; family Arenicolidae; genus Arenicola; species Arenicola marina. The sequence goes on along the minus strand of OZ025254.1, from coordinate 26,877,268 downwards.
TTGAGACCCGGGCCTTGATATCAAGGCCCAGGTCGCCGTTTTACAGCTTTTCCTGCAGACTCACACCTCCGACCCGGGCCTTGATATCAAGTCATCAAGGCCCGGGTCGGAGGATCGAGATGCGTTTCGGAGCCACACTGTATCCAGCCCAAGCCACTTCACCTCTCCGCAGGTGGCCTGTCGCTATCAGCCTATTAAGTAAAGTACCACCACCCATCCCGCCCCGCCCCCCGTCGGTGTACGTGCGACCTGGCCGCCGATTTACTGCAGGTTGGCCAATACAAGTACTTGAGGCGAGAGTGCAACAATCGTATGGTTGGGTGAATCACGTCCGAAAAATAATTCCATGTGGCTTGTAGTACATTGTCTCAGGAGGCAAACTTCAGCCGGCGAAATCGTTTGACGTCGCTAGAGATGGTATTAAGCAGTTTTACTTTCAAGACAAAAAAGAGATGATGTGAAAACTATTTATTAAGCTGACACTAACACTATTACACAACACATTGCCTTTCAACACCTACACCTACACACCCCATGTTTGAGTTAATTACTATCTGTCTACCCTACCTCATGTCTTAAATCAAGCTCACCAAGAGGGCATCAGGACATCTGGCAGCCGCGCCTCTTTATATACCCCTCCCAGCCCCCCGCTACTTTAAGCCCGTGCAGCATGTGCAGCTAATGAATATCCAATTAAAGAACCTGATAACCCTCCCTAGCCCCTTATCTGTGCTTTGCCAGCCCGAATGTAATCCCCATAGCCCCTCGCTGTTAGTTGCTCCAGCCAGCGCGAACATCCACATATTTAAATGTCACGTAATTATTAAGCGTGCTCGTACATTTTGGTATCTAGTTCTCCCCCCCCCCACCCCCTCCTCTCCCTGCCAGGGTCACAATTCGTAGTGGGGGTCTCCACTGCTACGCTTCTCTGCTTTGTGTTACAGGGGTAGGTAAACCACCGCCGTAAAAATATATGTTCCACTGAATAGATGTTTGTAGATTTTGTAAATTACATTCCCCATCAAGTTCTAAGGAATGAGAAAAAATAGGTTGGATTACTATTGCAATTTGTGGGGGCTGACCCTTGATTCAGCACAGGCTGCCTGGAATATTAGGGATAAAGATCGCTTGCGTTAAAGTGATTATATTGCAGTAAACGCACGTGTAAACAATATAAGCAACTATGCGGGAATGATATTAGTGGCTTATCTGTATCTTCAATTTTAAAAGACGTCATATCACATCGTGACGCATAAATGCAAGATATGTAGTCTTTTAAAATCGCAATGGGTGTATTATTTCAAGAACCACCTTAGTTCAGGACAGACTAGAAACAATAGAAGAGCGATGTGATACCCCAGCGGTTGTCAGCGATTAGTTACCATTATCGCTGGGAGGCAGCAGGGTCCAGATGTTTCGTTGTATACCAGCGTACGCAGCAATGGGTGAGGTATGCACATTTAGACATGGACCGATTAAAGGATGTGCCGGGATCAGATAAGAGATGCATACGGGCTGGCTAGCACGCTGGTCACTTCCCTTGAGAGTTGTAGCTGAAAGCGCCTGTCCAAACCTAGATACACTTTTCTGCACCGCAGACGCCGGTTAGCCTACAGTATATACCCCGCCTTCTCCACCCCACTCGACGTACAACTTAATTGGTTTACCAGACTTGTCGGACCAGCCGGCGGCGCCCTCCGAGGCTGTAGCGCACCGGTTATATGTGAACACCATACAAAATGTATCATAAAAATGACGACAGGGAGTTATTGTACTACGTTTTTGGCGATTGAACGTATCCGTAAACGTAACCCGATGCGCATTACGTCACCAGAACAAACCTACATATATATCTATGTTTGCGGAACAGCGTATAAATGGCCTTTTTAACATTTTGGCCGTCAGTTTCACAGCCCAAAGAATTACCTATATATCTTCTTTTTTCTCTGAATGCATGTCTCAGATTTTGCAGTTATCGGGTGAGGATACTTCAAAGCTGCTTGTGCACGGTATTGAGCCTGACTCAATTGAGTATTGACTGTTCGGTTAATTGCTATTCGCTTTCTACGTTGATCGCATTTTATAGTTGTGAAAAACATGCCGTCCCTTCCACGATTACGACTGTCGACTGAACACCGACAGCAAGATATCTTATTTAAGCGCCACGCGAGAGTGAAACACCGAAACGATCGGAAGTGTATCCGTAAGCGCAATCGTTATATAATGACGAAATAACATTACTGCACGTGAATAACCACGTTGGTTATGCCGCAGGGGAGCAGGACAACTCCCCTCCGGAAAATTCCCCCCCGGTCAATTCCCCCCCAGATAATCCCCCCCCCCTCGGACAACCCCCCTCCCCCGACAATTCCCCCCCGGACAATTCCCCCCGGACAATTCCCCCCTAGGACAATTGCCCCCCGGACAACTCCCACCCGAACAATTCCCCCCATGACAATTCTCCCCTAGGACAAGTCCCCCAGGAAAACTCCCCCCCGAGCAATTCTCCCCCGGACAACTCCCCCCCGGACAATTCCCCCCTAGAACAATTCCCCTCGGACAACTCCCCCCGGACAATTCCCCCCCCGGAAAATTCCCCCCCGGTCAGCCCCCCCCCCCCCCCACCAGATAATTCCCCTCCGGATAACTCCCCCCAGACAATTTCCCCTAGGACAATTCCCCCCAGGACAACTTCCCCCTGGACAACTCTCCCCACACAATTCCCCCCCGGATAATTCTTGCCCTGTCAATTCCCCCCTAGGACAATTCCCCCAGACACACGTCCCCCCGAGACAATATCTCGGACACTGTCACCCACATCATCCCAAACGGAGACGCCCCCCCTCCTCCCGCTAATCCCCACCGGTCAAACCTCAACTCAGTACCACAAACACTGTGCGTGTGAAGGAGCTTGGCGCTGTCTGTTCTATAACACCCGTTAGGTTGCATTGTGGATGTGCAGGTTTCATATTATATTTCCATGTACACTGAGAAGTTCTGTCTCAACAAGCCCACAATAAGCCCTGGGCCTTCTGTAACATCAGAATTTGGAACTACATCAATGGCGCAGACGTATTAGAGATACCCTGCGGCTATGAAGCTCAGATTCGCAGGCGAAATTGTCTGGGGGGGCATTGTCCGGGGGTGGCGTGGGGGGGGGGGGGGGGTTGTCTTGCTCCTGTTGCCAGAGAGAAAAGATTTGCCGGGGAGCACGACAACCCCCCCCCCCAGACAATACCACCCCCCCCCCACCTAGGACAATTCTTCCCCGCTCGTTCACCCCGACACCCCCCTCCTCCCTTCGGACAATTTGCTTGCCCCCCGACAATTCCCCCACAGGAAAATTCGGACTGCTTTGAATGTGCGTTAACTCGCATGTCGGTTTTGAGTGGTCATAACTGGCTGGGTATTGATACTCGAGACCTCCGAGCGCCTGTAAAAACGAACAAAATGAAATTCGCACGCGAATCTGTCCTTGCTAAGACCAATTATGGTGTATAATATACACCATCCTTGCTAAAACGCATTGTGTTTGGCGCGATAGCGCTTCGAAGAGAAGCATGCACCCCCCCCCCCCACCCCCCACCTGACCCCACCCCACACCGCCCCACACCACAATGGGCAATGGACGTCACAGCAGGCGCGTGCTCCTTTATGCTAGAGGCCTTGGAGGGCACTACCTTTATGATGGTGCGGGTATGCCGCCCATACGATAGTGGTCATATGAGAGCCAGAGAATCTAAAATATTCAATTCAATTCAAATATCATTTATTTGGGCAAGAACGAGTGCATACAAACGTAAAAATACAAAACAAAGTGGTAACTTAATTCATTCTTACCCTGGAGACTCCTATTAAGACCACGATGGTCGCTAGCATAGGAGCCACCGCAAAGAAAAAAAAAAAAAAAAAAAAAAAAAAAAAAAAAATATTATCGCTTAATCGTAAGAGGGTTACATTGCACTCATTTGTATAAAAATGTAGGGATCTTGCGAGAGATAAATTAAAGACACATAGCCCATTTCTAGAGATATATAAAACAGGGGAGGACCTCTAATAACCTAATCATTTTTACAAATATAACAATTAACTACATGACATTCTAGAGAATACTTCTCGACTAAGAAATTTTTGACATATGTTGAAAAACCGTCCAGTACATGTGTCTCAATCTTATTCAATATAATATCTGGCATTTGGTTTATGCATCTGGCAACGCGATATCTCAAACATTGTTCGGCAAACTTATGCTTCACACGTGTAACTAGCAGATCATCCTTGTGTCTTGTGTTGTAATTATGCAGATCCGACAATTTAGAAATAGACAATTCAGTTAAAAAATAATCTGGCAGATCACCGTGGAGATACTTGTAATAAAATTTTAGTTGGTGGTAAATCATTATATCAGCCAACTTCAATATACTAAATTGTTTAAATAATGGTTCCGAATGAGAAAAATAAGAGCTCTTGGCTATGATACGAGTCGCCTTTTTTTGCAATAGCCTTATACGATCAGCTTGATAACCCCATGCTAGAACATTATAATGTAAATGGGGTAGGATTAAAGAGTTGTATATAAGTTTCAGAACATAGGATGGTACGGTATGTTTTAACTTGCACATAACTCCAATAACCTTGGATATTTTAGAAGATATCTTGTTAATATGACCATTCCACTTGAGATCCTTCTGAACTGTCAGTCCCAAAAAGTCAAACTCATCTACGCACTCTAGAGGTATGTTATTTATAGACAAGTGTGGAATTCTAACAACTTTGCGCGGCATACAAAATATCATAAATTTGGTTTTTGAAACGTTAAGTGATAACTCATTTGCACATAGCCAACCGTATATCTTAGAGAGTTCATTATTTAACACATCATCAACAAGCATATTATCAGACGATGACGCAGTTAACGTGCTACACAGAGTTGTATCGTCAGCATATACAATGGCTCTAAATAGTTGACTAGCGTGTGACATGTCGTTCACATATATAATAAATAGCAGGGGACCTAGAATAGAACCTTGAGGTACCCCTCGAGATATTTTCGTTACCGTTGATTTAACATCTCCCAAGTGTACATATTGATGACGATTTGTTAGATAACACTTTAACAAAGAAATAGCTGGTTCAGATATACCATAGTGTTTTAGCTTATGGATAAGAATATTATGATTCAAAGTGTCAAACGCCTTCGACAAATCCAGATATATACTGAGAGGAACCTCGCCCTCATCCAGTTTTTGCAAAGTTCGATAAACTAATTCAAGCGCGGCAAGCTGAGTGGAATGTTTCTTTCTGAAACCGTATTGACCGTTGTAAAAGAGTTTTTCTTTCTGAAAATAGTCATAGATTTGATCATAAATAGTCTTTTCAAATACCTTTGAAATTGCAGGAAGAACCGAGATAGGTCTATAATTGTCGATATTGGAAGCATCTCCTTTCTTAAAAACAGGAGTTATCTTTGCAAGTTTCAGTTTGCTGGGGAATATTCCAGTAGATAGCGATTGATTAATGATTAAGGCTAATGACTCACTTAGATCTAATTTTAATACCTTAAGTAGTTTCACAGATAGCCCATCATCCCCAGTACTTAGTTTAGGTTTGAGACCGTCGATGCTTTTTTCTACTGTTGCTTTAGTTATAAGCTTAAAGTTCATTTTGGACTTAACCGGTGATCCGAGGTATTGAGAAAAAGAGGGATGGTCTTCAGTTTGAAGTCCATTACAGGCTGTCGAACCAACAGAAGAGAAGAATGCATTAAAAGTATTTGTTACGACTACTTTGTCACTAATAAGTTCTCCATTTATGTTAAATTCCTCCGGCAATGATTTATTCTTCGCCCTATTGTTATTCAGGACTGTGTTAATCGCTTGCCACGTTTTTTTTATATCCCCCTTACACTTATCGAAGTAATTATAATAGTATTTTTTTTTTGCAGTACGGATACATTGTTTCAAAATATTATTATACGTTTTGAAATTTACATTTAACGTATTATATTGTGAACTGGTAGGTGGAGTCATCTTAAGTTTCTTATACAATCGATCCTTAAATACAATAGATTTGATGATACCTTTCGAAATCCAGTTTGACTTTTTATGCTTTCTTTTATTAAACTTCACAACTTTATCCGACAAAAAAGTTTCTTTGGATTTTACTAAGATATCCTGTAAGGTATCGTAGTTTGGGTTAGGGTCAGTTCCCAATTCATGGTTTAGTCTACTAAACACATCTAAACCTTCCACGTGATCAGAAAACGATTTAATTGCAGCAGGATTATTGTTTCTAATTGTGACATATGCGGGTGATTTTCTCGTTGCCTTTTGCTGTATGTCTAGGCTGACAAAATACGGGAAATGGTCTGATATTGATTTCACTAAAATACCAGAAACAGCAGACTGCATGACAGGGGAGATTCGTACCAGAAAATTATCTAAAAGGGTTCCTTTATACTTTGAAAGTCTTGTTGGAAATGTAATCTTTGGAAAGAACCCAAGGGATGTGATACTGTCAAAATAAGTACTAAATGCAGCTTTTTCATGGATTTGAAGCAAGTCAATATTGAAATCTCCAGTTACTAATAATTCACCGCTCTTTTTCTCAAAGAGAGATAGTATTTTAGAAAATTCCTCCGTGAATGTCGAGTAATTCTCGTTAACGTCGCATGGCGGCCTATATATATTTCCCAGTATAATAGTTCTATCAGTTTCCATTACCTTTATAAATTGACCTTCCCAAATTTCAGAGTCAATAGGAATATCTAAAACCGAGAAGCTTAGCGTATCTTTTAAATATATCATTAGCCCACCATGCTCACTACAAGTTTTACCTTTGGATATAAGCGTATATCCATCAATATGTAATAGGGATGTATCTGACATGTCGCTTAACCATGACTCTTGTATGCATAAAGCGGAAAATTCAATACTTTTCTTACATAACATATCAATCATTATTTGAAGTTCATCGATCTTAGCATTGATACTGGCCACATTCATACTAAGAATGGAAAAATCACCGGTCCTGTTTTGCAGAACAGGATCCAGTTGATCTAACTCATAATAAGGGGAATGCTGAACATATTGGTTAGCAGGGTCTACATCTCGGATATTACCATTAACTGGGTTTAAAAGTTCAACCAATGAGTTCTTTTTTGCTCCCCCTAACTGTTGCAAAAAGTCATTTACATTCACAGGCATTAAGTAAAAGCAGAAACAATACTTTCATTGCCCCAATGGGACCAACGCGAAAGTGATGGGATGAAGTGAAAATATAATATGCGTCATCCCCGGTCATAAAATACAAGTAAAATAGAAAAAAAAATTGTCATCGCAAAATAAATGTTTGGTTAAGAAGGCATCCAACTAGACACCGGCATTCTGACGATAGAGATAATGGGTACATACGACATCGAGGGAAAATGCAGGTTTCTGCTCCGGGGAAAGAAGAAAAGGTGAAAAAAGGTGTTATTTGTGTGATACGTATTTGTTTACCTAGCTATACATAGTGCCCCGCACCCCCTCACCCCCCCCCCCCGCCTCGGCAGTCGCTTAGTCGTCAAGACGAAAGTAACTTTCGTTGACCAAATGCACTTTAGGTGCTTTAGTAAGTAAATGTGTTACATAGAATACAGTTTGGTTTGGACGGAAGTAAATTTGGTTCACCATATGACTTTTTGTCACAACGTGGGCAGAAGCCTATAATTTTTTATATGGGTGTTACCTCACTCGTGGCTGCGCACATGGCGTGCCAAAGTGGAAGGAAATACATATTTTCTCAGGCACCACTCGCACCCCATTGGCGGGGAAGGGGGGTGGGAGGCACTAGATGTATTTAGGTATATACATATGTGTCGCCCAAATGACCCCTTTTTTCGCCAGTTTGCTCTCAATCCCCGGAGCAGAAATCTGGAATTCCTCTCGATGTGCCCATCTGAGACTGAAGTATTTTTTTTAATTGCAGCTTTTGACTATATATTCCAGTTCATGTCGAAAGTGTTCAAATAATTAACCACCATAAACTTTGCCATGACTGCCAGCGTCTATCCCTCTCGGATGTCCTCCCGAAGTATTCCTACGTGTCGGAAGGAGAATGGGGGGGGGGGGGGCTTGTCCGTTTGTGGGTGTGTGTTTCCAGGGGGTGGTTATCGTCCAGGGGGGAATTGTCCGGTGGCAACTTGCCGGGGGGGACTGGCCCAAGGGGAACATTTTCCAGGTGGGGGATTGTAGTGGGGGGGGGGGGGGGCGGTGGTCCGGGGGGGAACTGGCTGGGGGGGAATTGTCCGGGGGCAATTGTCTGGGGGGAAGTTGTCTCGTATGGGGGGAGTTGTCCGGGGGGAAGTTGTCCTAGGGGGGAATTGTCCGGGGGGGGGAATTGTCCTAGGTGGGAATTGTCCGGGGGGGAATTGTCGGGGGGGAGTTGTCCGGGGGGGAATTTTCCGGGGGGAAGTTGTCTTAGAACCGGACAGTGATAGTGAGACACAAGTGGAGAGGGGGAGAGAGAACCATACATTGGGCAGGGGCAGACAATGTGGGAGACAGATCGAGAGAAGGAAAGGGATACACACATGGGCAACGATGGAAAGAGGGAGAGACGTAATAGAGATAAAAACGGAGCTATTAGTAGGCATAAATAGAGAAAAAGAGACATGCATAGTCTTCTAGTGTAGGATGTTTTCTTGCTTCCAGTCGTTCCTCTACATTGCATCCCCTACATTGATTGATATCTTGCGACCGAGCACCAAAGTTCGCTATGTGTATCATGGACATAACGTAGTTTGGGCGCCAAATTTAACCGTTCGCTCTTGCCCGATAGCCCATGCGACTATACCGCCGTCTAGCAGGCCAGTCCACACACAGAACTGTCGCTGCATGTCGAAACGAAACTGGAGACGATAAAGCTGTCACCAATGGTGTGAAATACCGCGACGCCGTCAGGCAAAGCTGGAATGACTTCTCAGCAAGAGGAGGGAGGAGGGAGGAGGGAGTCTGTGGGGCGGATTGAGGATAGACGCTGGGCCGGGGAAGTAGAGAGAAACCCACGAACATGGCTGTAAGGTCTATATGTGTAGCACAGAGTTGTTTTTATGTTTAAGAAGTACAAACTTTCATTTTGTGAGGTCGGTTGATTAGTGGACCCCCTCCCCCTTTTTTTTTAAGAATAACGCTATCTGAGGCGTGGACCTCCCCTCCCCCCAGTCGCAAGTTTGAATATACCCGCCCCCCCCCCATTTTTAAATTCCTGGATCCGCTCTTAACAAATTATGTCGGAGTCTCTTGTCCAACATCATGTCACAAGTCTGCAGTTATGATAGGAATACATTGTATGATACATGTTCATCACAATAAAGTATGATTGTCTTAAATTAAACCGTGTATAATCATATCCGTGCATTTGTTTAACCGCACGCACCACTAACACCGAACCCCCCATGCATCCAACCCATGAAGTAAGTCCCAGGAAACAGTGTTGATTATTGTCAGTAATTAATATGCATTCAAATGTAGAGCTGTACCTCCTATAAGCGAATGGTTTACAGCGACTGGCCGGGGTTGCCACGGACAACTCCTATGACAGCACAAGAGGCTCAACTCTAATAATTACAACCTAGGTCTTAAATAATTACAACCTAGGTCTTAAATAATTACAACCTAGGTCTTAAATAATTAAAACCTAGGTTTTAATTTTCTACATAGGCTTTAATTAATTACAACCTAGGTTGTAATTATTTAAAACCTAGGTCTTAAATAATTAAAGCCTATGTAAGAGAATTAAAACCTAGGTTGTAATTATTTAACACCTAGGTTGTAAATAATTACAGCCTAGGTTTTAATTCTTACCTAGGCTTTAATTATTTAAGACCTAGGTTTTAAATAATTACAACCTAGGTCTTAAATAATTACAACCTAGGTCTTAAATAATTAAAGCCTAGGTAAGAGAATTACCACCTAGGTCTTAAATAATTAAAGCCTATGTAAGAATTAAAACCTAGGTTGTAATTATTTAAAACCTAGGTCTTAAATAATTAAAGCCTATGTAAGAATTATACCATTGACCAATCAAAATGCGTGTTACATGTGGCCTTTTTTCCCTGTGAGAAGATGGCGGTGACGGTGCCAAATTTCTTCGCGTTCGTACGAAATAAGATAAACGACGCATTTCGTGCCTATGAACAGGAAACGCTGAGCCCTCCACAAATTGTTCATATATTAGAAGAATGTGTGGAGAATTTAAACAGAGTCCAGGAGTCAGCAGTGTCAGCCATATTACAGCGGTTGTGATGTTTTGCTTCTGGGCTAAGGAGCAGCCGAATCGCGCGCGCAAATCAAAATCGCGGGCAGTCAACTCGCGCAGGAATCCCGTCGACATTTGTAAAACGTGTTCTGATTGGCTTATAATTAACGCCTAGGTAAGAATTAAAACCTAGGTAGTAATTTTTACCTAGGCTTTAATTATTTAAGACCTAGGTTGCAATTATTTAGAACCTAGGTTTTAAATAATTTCAACCTAGGTTTTAATTCTTACATAGGCTTTAATTAATTATAACCTCGGTTTTAAATAATTAGAACCTAGGTCTTAAATAATTACTACCTAGGTCTTAAATAATTACAACCTAGGTTCTAATTAATTAAAGCCTAGGTAAAAATTACTACCTAGGTTGTAATTAATTAAAGCCTATGTAGAAAATTAAAACCTAGGTTTTAATTATTTAAGACCTAGGTTGTAATTATTTAAGACCTAGGTTGTAATTATTTAAGACCTAGGTTGTAATTATTAGAGTTGAGCCTCTTGTGCTGTCATAAACTCCGGCCCAGCCACAGCTCAAGAGCCTCGGTTCGAGTGGCCCAAGCCCATGCATCCAACCCATTCGATGTATTACCCAGGAAACAGTGTTGATTATTGTCAGTAATTAATATTCATTCAAAATATAAAGCTGTAGTTCCTGTAAGCGAATGGTTGACAGCCACGGCCCAGGCATTGCTCACGAGCCTCGGTTCGAGTGGGCCGGGGTTGTCGCGGATAACTACGGCCTAGCCATTCCTTGCGTGTCTCCGTTTGAGTGGGCCGGGGTTGTTCGCGGATAACTGCGGCCTACCCATTGCTCACGAGCCTGAACTCGTGTGGGCCGGGGTTACCACATTGTAACTCCGGCCTGCTGTCTCTGCCTCGCGCCACATCTGGTTTCCCGTGTCGGCCAGGCCATTTAAATTTTTGGCGCGAACGCGTGATTCCGGAGATTTCGTTATTCCGGTTTCAAATAATTCGGTGTTATTAATAGTTGCCTCACCATAGCCCACGTCGTACTCCAGCAATTACTGCAGTACTCTAAGCCGGATTTACGTACAGCGCGAGTTAGTTGCTCAACTTGTTCTGTTTCTTCTCTATTTTTTCTTGTTTTTTTTCCTTTGTGTCCAACGAGTAAGAAATAAAAATAAAATAAACAATATCGCATTAATTGATAGGGTCAGGCGAGTGAGACACCATGCCCCCCCCCCACCCCCGCCCCCTTACTCTTTCAGAGAACGACACGAGATCGTTACCACACAGTCATTCAGAGACTGGGCGGGGGGGGGGGGGGCAAACCCCCAACACGATGACTGACATGGCAAAGCTTCCACGCCTAAGGCGACGCCCTAACCGCCAGAGCACTGGGGTGGTCCCCCCTATAAAAGATGAGCCCCATTGGTTCAGGTGGTTCAGGGATGAATATGTAGTGATTTTGGTGTATCGTATTGGAACGAATGTGCTTTGTTCTCTCTGGATACACTACGTTTTTTAAGGTTAGTGATAGGGTTAGGGTTCAGGAATAAGCCTTTTTTGTATTCCTGATATTGATATTGGTTAGATATGCACGTATATGTTCTCACTGGATACACTACGTTTTTTAGGGTTAGTGATAGGGTTAGGGTTCAGGCATAAGCCTTCCCTGTATTCCTGATATTGACTCTGTTAGATATGCACGTATATGTTCTCACTGGATACACTACGTTTTTTAGGGTTAGTGATAGGGTTAGGGTTCAGGCATAAGCCTTCCCTGTATTCCTGATATTGACTCTGTTAGATATGCACGTATATGTTCTCACTGGATACACTACGTTTTTTAGGGTTAGTGATAGGGTTAGGTTTCAGGCATAAGCCTTCCCTGTATTCCTGATATTGACTCTGTTAGATATGCACGTATATGTTCTCACTGGATACACTACGTTTTTTAGGGTTAGTGATAGGGTTAGGGTTCAGGCATAAGCCTTCCCTGTATTCCTGATATTGATATTGGTTAGATATGCACGTATATGTTCTCACTGGATACACTACGTTTTTTAGGGTTAGTGATAGGGTTAGGGTTCAGGCATAAGCCTTCCCTGTATTCCTGATATTGACTCTGTTAGATATGCACGTATATGTTCTCACTGGATACACTACGTTTTTTAGGGTTAGTGATAGGGTTAGGGTTCAGGAATACGCCTTCCCTGTATTCCTGATATTGACTCTGTTAGATATGCACGTATATGTTCTCACTGGATACACTACGTTTTTTAGGGTTAGTGATAGGGTTAGGGTTCAGGCATAAGCCTTCCCTGTATTCCTGATATTGACTCTGTTAGATATGCACGTATATGTTCTCACTGGATACACTACGTTTTTTAGGGTTAGTGATAGGGTTAGGTTTCAGGCATAAGCCTTCCCTGTATTCCTGATATTGACTCTGTTAGATATGCACGTATAGGTTCTCACTGGATACACTACGTTTTTTAAGGTTAGTGATAGGGTTAGGGTTCAGGCATAAGCCTTCCCTGTATTCCTGATATTGACTCTGTTAGATATGCACGTATATGTTCTCACTGGATACACTACGTTTTTTAGGGTTAGTGATAGGGTTAGGGTTCAGGCATAAGCCTTCCCTGTATTCCTGATATTGACTCTGTTAGATATGCACGTATATGTTCTCACTGGATACACTACGTTTTTTAGGGTTAGTGATAGGGTTAGGGTTCAGGCATAAGCTTTCCCTGTATTCCTGATATTGACTCTGTTAGATATGCACGTATATGTTCTCACTGGATACACTACGTTTTTTAGGGTTAGTGATAGGGTTAGGGTTCAGGCATAAGCCTTCCCTGTATTCCTGATATTGACTCTGTTAGATATGCACGTATATGTTCTCACTGGATACACTACGTTTTTTAGGGTTAGTGATAGGGTTAGGGTTCAGGCATAAGCCTTCCCTGTATTTCTGATATTGACTCTGTTAGATATGCACGTATATGCCTTGATCGGGTTCGCTTGCAGTTGAGACGGCAACGGTAAAGCTGCAAATAATAAGTCAATAAATTTATCGAACCAACACGTATTCTGTCTGAGAGAATTAAGATATATGTTTTTTTCGGGAAGGATTGCAGTTGTGACGTCACACTTTAATGACGGTATAATCGATTGAATTTTTTATTTCATGCATATTTGATTGCAATGCTTTGTGGAGTCCGTGGAGGTATTCGTCTCCGCCGTATCAAATGGGCTTTCGGGGAAATTTCGTGCCTTACAGGGGACGGCGGCGAAACGTTCGCAATCGACTGACGTCTATTCTCATATCATATTGAGCTTTCTTGGAAAGCTGGAGCTCTCAGACCGTGTGTTCGTGTGAAATCATGTCCATGCAGCCCCCCCCCCCCACCCCGCCTCCTCCCACCAGGCATCGGTCACTTGCAATATGGCCTTTCAATCAACGAAGAAAAGGGCGATTTGTCAGAGCCAAAATCGTCCTCGTGGGAAAACAGTTCAGCGATCACGTCGCCAGAGGGCAGGGGAGGTTGTGGCGGGTGGGGGTGGGGGGGTGGGGGGTAGGGGGGGGGGTGGGGGGGGTGGTCGCTGGAGGGAGGGCGTCCAGTGCCTTAGGGAGGCCGGCCGTGTCCCCTATGGCTTATGCTTTTGATGAGGAGGATGGGGCGGAGATCCAAGAGCAAAGTCTCCCGAGACAAAAAGGGTAAAGGTCGAAAGGTTACAAAGACCTAAGGGCAGAGGCCTCCTCTTTAGACGCCAGAGTACCGGTATCCAAGAAAGAACAAAAACGGGTAAAAGCTATTGCTTCCAAGGCAAATGGATAAAAGACCCCGAGATAAAATCGTCCATTTCCATGCCGAAACCAAAGGAAAATGCTAACCGTCAGGTATACTGGAACAATAATTCGCTCTAAAATGGAGAGAGACCGACAAAAGACTACACGTTCCAGAGACTAAAAGGGTAACGTTTTTAGACTGAAAAGGTAAAAATATCAGAGGCCAAAGGGTAAAGGCTTGAGAGACTAAATAGATGAAGGTGTTGGACACAAAAGGTAAAGGTGTGAGAGCAGAGACAACCGGGTAAAGATAAATTGATAAAGGTCTCCAAGACAAAAGGGTACCAGCCAGCAAGACAAAATGTAAAGGTCTAAGAGACTAACATGTAAAGGTATCAGTGACTAACATGTAAAGGTTTCAGAGACTAACATGTAAAGGTCTAAGAGACTAACATGTAAAGGTATCAGTGACTAACATGTAAAGGTTCAGAGACTAACATGTAAAGGTCTCAGAGACTAACATGTAATGGTCTCAGAGACTAACATGTAAAGGTCTCAGAGACTAACATGTAAACGTCTCAGAGACTAACATGTAAAGGTATCAGTGACTAACATGTAAAGGTTTCAGAGACTAACATGTAAACGTCTCAGAGACTAACATATAAAGGTCTCAGAGACTAACATGTAATGGTCTCAGAGACTAACATGTAAAGGTCTCAAAGACTAACATGTAATGGTCTCAGAGACTAACATGTAAAGGTCTCAGAGACTAACATGTAAAGGTCTCAGAGACTAACATGTAAAGGTCTCAGAGACTAACATGTAAAGGTCTCAGAGACTAACATATAGAGGTCTCAGAGACTAACATGTAAAGGTCTCAGAGACTAACATATAGAGGTCTCAGAGACTAACATGTCAAGGTCTCAGAGACTAACATGTAAACGTCTCAGAGACTAACATATAAAGGTCTCAGAGACTAACATGTAAAGGTCTCAGAGACTAACATGTAAAGGTCTCAGAGACTAACATGTAATGGTCTCAGAGACTAACATGTAAAGGTCTCAGAGACTAACATGTAAAGGTCTCAGAGACTAACATGTAAAGGTCTCAGAGACTAACATTAAGAGGTCTCAGAGACTAACATGTAAAGGTCTCAGAGACTAACATGTAAAGGTCTCAGAGACTTACATGTAAAGGTCTAAGAGACTAACATGTAAAGGTCTCAGAGACTAACATGTAAAGGTCTCAGAGACTAACATATAGAGGTCTCAGAAACTAGAATCTAAAGGTCTCAGAAACTAAAATCTAAAGGTCTCACAGCACAGGGTAAATTACATTTGACGGGCATTCGGCAATTGAGCGTCAAGTTGTTTTCTCTCCTTAATGCCGAGGGGTGATACGCCATGGCTTGGGTCGGCCATGGATGCCACGGCGCAGACGACAGGATAGGTTTATGGCGGGAAGCCGACACGCGATACATCACCAATGACTTTTAAGTTTTGGTTTCGGTCGAACAGCGTGATCCCTGCCGCCTCTAACCCTGGCGGAGGTCCTCCCCCACCCCACCCTCAACGGTGCCCACCCACCGGCACAGAACGTGGGGGGGGGGCGGTCGGGGTGGGGGGGAGCATGGTGGACGGGAGGAGCAAAAAGAATAGATAGAATAGAAAACAAATGCTTTCAAATTGATGGATGGAGTCGCGCGCACGAATATCTCTCCCCTCCCTCACTCTCTCTCTACCGTCCCCTGACTCCCTCTCTCTCCCCTCCCTGACTCCCTCTCTCTCCCCTCCCTGACTCCCTCTCTCTCCCCTCCCTCACTCCCTCTCTACCGTCCCCTGACTCCTCACTCTCCCCTCCCTCACTCCCTCTCTCTCCCCTCCCTCACTCCCTCTCTCTCCCCTCCCCTCCCTCACCCCCTCTCTCTCCCTCCCTCACTCCCTCGCTCTCCCCTCCCTCCTTCGCTCCATCTCTCTGACTCTCTCACTTGCTCCCAAATCATTCCTCAAACCTTGCGAGTGGTTCGGCACCAGGGAAAAGCAAAAAGACCCGTATTGGGGGCCCCTTATTTACCCTTATCTTAGTTGCGTTCAGCAGCTCGACGCCGACTTGGACGAAGGTTGGATACATAAGGCAATATCGCAAGGCAAGAGAAAGGTAGACGGAGAGAGGGGGAGGGCGTTAACACACACTGACCAGACTGCAGCCCCGTATCGGGAGGGTGTAGAAACGGGGGGGTGGGGGGGGGGGGGGCGAGCTGGGGTTGAGGTAGCGGGGGTGGCGGGTGTGTGTTTTGGGGGAGTGGGGGTGGCGCGTGGGTGTGGGGGGAGTGGGAGTGGCGTGTGGGTGTTGGGGGGATGGCGAGTGGCGGGTGCGGTGGAGGGGTGGGGGGGGGGGGGGTTATGGTCAATCCCCCGCAATAACTTCCTGGGTGGCGTACGGGCCTGACGGACTCTCGTACAATCCAGATTGATGCAGGAGGGGTGCTGGGGTGTCTGTGGTTGGGGTAGAGGGGCGGGGGGGTGGGGGGCACCCACATTAACTTTCCGGCATGCGGTTGCCATGACGAAGTCAGCTCCAAAATCTTCCGTCTTCCCACCCGGTTAGTTGGGTCTCCCTGTGTAAATGTCATGTCAAGCCACGGCATCGCACCACCCCTCTCCCCCCACATCTCACCCAGACTAAACCCTTATCCGTACCCACCCCACCCCACCCCACCCCCCAAACTACCACTACAACGAATGGCTTGGTCTTCCACATATTGACGTTCACGACCCGACCCTCCAAAGGGGTAACCAACCCCGCTACCTCACCCCCAGGCCCCCCACCCTATCACCCCCTCCCCCTACCCGACCCACTACACCCCTCCGCAAACAAACCCGCATACCGCCTGGGGGACCGGGTAACCCCGACCGGGATTGAATGCCACCAGGATATTTCACCCGCCCGTCCCCCTCACCCCTCCAACCATCTCACCCCCCCCCCCCCCCACCCCGGCGAACCCCCCATTTCCCCAAGAAAACATGGCGGCGATGTCGGCCTGGGGTCCGAGAGCGTGTCTCTGCAATCTCATCGGTTTCGGCATTTGCGGCGGAGGCAACCTAACCAACTCTACGTCACCGCGCCGCCACACCCTGCAGCGTCCGTTTTAGAAGGCGAGAGTTGAGTCGCATTCGCATCTAGGCATCAAGGTATCGGCTTCGGCCGGTGGAATTTGTGTCGTTTGCTAGCGGTCGAAATGTCGTCTGCTAGAAATACAATTGCCGTCGGTATTGTTATCGACAACAAATCATCATGGCGAATTTGGATCCGTGGCCAACAAAAAATATCGTCTGCGGCAAGTCAAATTGATGTTCATGTAGATCACCAGAGAAAAAAAAATTGTCCTCTGGTACCGATTATAGACCTTGTATTATAGTCCGCATATAGGAATTTCCTTCCTTAGAAAGTCAGTCTCAAGGGAAATTGGTTGAAATAGAAAGGAAAATAAATCGTCGGCTGTGATTACGAGATAGGAAATGTTCGCGGCTTTAGGCCACTTTTGTGGAGATGAAGGCTAAATTGGGTAAAAATATAAAATTAATGCCGGCACAATGAATAGACCGATCCAGGCTGTCAATCATTCATTTGACGTCACTGTTGCTTTTATCCAATCACGTGGTGAAAATACCCGGGGGACGGGGTAATCTGCTCAGTGCACGTGGTGGCCTGCACTGATCTATGATTGCCTCCCACCGCATATACCTATAATCACAATTAACGTGTCTTCATCGGGGTCTTATTTTTTTCACCCAACCCAAGATCATCGACCCTGTTACAACGTGGGCTAAATAGCTATAGGGAGGAGTCGGGCCGAAGCTGCTCCTTCGCAGAACAACAGCAAAACTGCAGGCCAAAAAAGACTGATCTCGCGAGCGATAATAAAGGCTCCACTCGTAAGTACCAAGCCGTATAAGGAGACGACGATATCCCATTCGTCGCCGTAAACAAACCGTCCAGGGGGGGTCTTTGTTCTGACGGCCTTATTATCGCTCGCCCGGAAGCCTTTGAGTGTTGTGTCCCTAGCCGTAAACACTCTCGCTAGATGGCGCCATGGGTGGACCACGTGGTCGTCCGTGGGTCAAGGGGGTGCCACGGGGTCCTCATTAGGCAGTCGCACGGATTGTGCGCTGGGCGATCGACAGGTGGATAGATCTAATGAGCGAAATGTTTTCGTTGCGAGGCAAAACAAGGATTTAGGAGGAATATATCACGGAATGTCCGTGTCGACTTTGGGAGTGAGATCTTTGTGACGTTATGAAGGTTCCCTTCCAGGTCTAGAGCTATATAGAGGGCGGTACAAAACAGGTCGATAACTGTCATCTTACCCCCCCCCCCCCCCACACCTCCCTCCATCTCCCTTTGCCCGCCCCCGCCGCCCTTCTTTCATTAAACTTTCCCCCGCCATCATACAAGCCCTCTCCCTACCCACCCACTCCACCACGCCTTTTCACTTCTCCCAAAGAGGAGCAAAAAGCCCCGGAGCAGTACCGTCTGCCGAGATTGTTTTTTTATTTTGGTTAAATATCGTCTGCCGTAGATCCAGGGGCGGGAACCAGCCGGCCGGCCGGCCAGCCCGGTAGCCTGCCTGTTTATGAGTCTGTCCGTGTGGCTGTCTGTGTGTCTGTCTGTGTGTCTCCTCCCGCCCCGAGGCTCGCGGTAAACACGTGGTCCTCCGCGCCCACCGCCTGGCCGAGGCCTCGATATCGCGGTATTATCGCCCGCGGCGTCCCACCAACGCGGCATGCGGACAGAGGGGGGAGGGGGGGGGGGGAGCGGGAATTGGCGGGGGGGGGGGGGCGGCGGAGGGATGGGGGGGGTGAGGGGATAGGGGAGAGGCAGAAGGGTACACCGGAGAGGGTGGTGGGAGGTCATATGTGACCACCCAGAACACACCGGGTGAGGGGGTGGGGGGGGGGGTGCTCATAATCACACGGAGAAATACTAAAGAAGTGTAGGTGTGTATTCCACATCTTAGGATATTAGGATTATGGGATGGGGGGGGGGGGGTAATATAGTAAGGTATATAGAGTACAAGAGGGCGGGGGGTGGGGGGTATAATATGTAATACCCCGGTGCATCAATGGGGTACGCAGACCTGGTATAGGGTGGAAACCATGATGGGAGTAGGAGGTGGGAAGGGTATAATATAGGACGCCACAATGCATCATGGCGAGCGGGGGGGGGGGGGGGTGGAGGTTGGGGTGGGAGGGGGTGAGAGGGGGAGGGGGTAAACCTCGGCGAGGGTGGGGGAGCAGAGTGTACTTGGGCCTCACCGCTCAAAGACAAAGCAAACCTGTTGTTTACACCCAACACCTCCATTGTTATCCATATGGCAACCCACTTCACCTTGGTTATGACCAAGGTCTCCGCCTTTCCCTTCACTCCCCCTCCCCTCCTGGCCCCTCCTGTCCCCTCCCCTCCCCCTCCCCTCCTT